>JANHAO010003970.1:0-25100 GCA_026873985.1 Saraca asoca
TTTTATTATCAAATCAACAGAATGTACATTTATAGATACAATAGAGCTCAATCAAATTGGCCCTAGGGCACCTATCAAACTAACAGTGAGGACCACGGTGCAAGAGTGCACAAACTCTGAAAGGGGCTGTGATGGCCGAGTTACTAGAGGGTCTGAGGATCCGATCAAGTGTGGAAAAATTGCATAGTAGGAGTATGTTGGATAGCCGAAGTAAACCACGCGAGCAGACTTGTTGTGCGGGTTCTAGGACTTGCAAGCAGGCCATGTATTGCTGGCTTACAATGCATGGGACTTACGTATCTCACATCGGTGGTATGGGACATTGGATGTGGGGCTATCGGTAGTAGGCACAACGCACATACCAAGCTAGGACAATTGCTATGGTGGTAGCACACACTTATGCTACAGAGGTGGCAAACCGAGGGCGCTACGGAGATAGCAAGCCAAATTGAGGGCCATGGAGATGGTAAAGTTACGAGTTTTGGAGGAGACTCATTCAAAAGTCTGAGGAGGTAGCATGGTTCTTGAGCTTTGGGAGGAAGCTCACCCCTAAGTCTACAGAGGCAGCAATATTCATGGGTTTGGAGAATGAACTCATTGAAGTCTGCGGAGGCAGTAATATTTTTAAGTTTCAAGGGGAACTCATTCTTGGCTGTAGTGGTAGTGTGATTTTGATCGAACTAGTTCAAGGAGACAAGCTAGAAGGAAGTTAAGGGAGGAGCTGATGAGTAGCAGACTGAAGACTGTCCTTAGCTGTGTCAGGTTGAAGGTCCCATTCTTTTTGAAAATCCTCAAGGGACGCTAGCTTAAAGAGACAAGCTGGAAGCGGTCGAGGGAGCAACTCAAAGGAGCTAGCTGAAGATCCTCATGAAGAGTCAGTGGGAAAAGCTGAACGGAGCAGGCTAAAGATCTTCATAGGAGCTATGTCAGATTGAGGCGTCAATGAGGACATTGACATTTTTTTTGTGGGGGAGAATGTCACAAGTCAGCTTTGTGATTTTGAGGGGGTAAACATGCTCAATTTGACACAAAATTTTGTGAAAAAATCAAGCATGGTATAAGGGTCCTATGGCTCAAATTTGAGAGCAATTCGGCTTGTGTACTAATTTTCCATTTTTCTATCATTTTGGCATTTTAAGTGTAATTTTGGTGGGGTCCACTTGTCCAGTACGAGTCGAAAAGCACATGGCCGCTATCCTCACATTTTTATCTTCACATCGGTATATTATGGCGTAAAATCTCCCCCCAAAGCTAGGAGAAAAGGCCTTATATCAGCTCAAAAAAAGTATGCCTACTCCTGGCGGAAGGCCTTTGGCTCATATAGCTCTTTAGGAGGGAGTGTCGGCAACTTGTCGATGCCTAGTCAGGGGCATATCGGGGCCCATCGAGTGATCGTTCAGGGCTTGTTGGCACTCAGTCTGTGGGGATTAAGGGGTATGGAGGCCTAATCCTCCCCTACACACTCCTAACTATATAATGAGGCATATATCAATAAAATTTGGTTGTCCCTTATATTTTTACCCATTATGCCGTAGAGGCTACCTTGTGGGGATGTTCTTGAGGCTCAGTTGTGTCGATTTGCATTAGTGCTTCGATTTACTGGCTTATGTTGCCTTTGGACTTGTTGTGCATATTCTGCAATGCCTCGATATCTATCCAACTGTGGCTTGAGCTTCTGGGATTTTTGAATTAGGCTGGCATGTTGACCAAGAGTGGTGACATGCACCGCATGGTCTCAGCTAGAAAGTTGTCGATCCATGACATCTGGCCTAGTATCTACATCAATCCTAATTGTTGTCAAACCACTCGACAACAGAGAAAACAAAAGCGATGACTAATGATGACTTGACAAACATTGATGTTATTCTCCCTTGAAAGGTCGTCGGAGGCTACCCTCTTCCTCAATTGGCCATCAAGAAGATGGTCTGACTTACTTATCCTTTAGAAAAACCCATCCGAAAGGGAAAAGCTCAACTTGTTTTTTTATGAAGGTGATTACACTTCACTATGCAAGAATCAAATTCTTTTTAGAAAGGATAAAAAATGCTTGATCAATCTATTTCAAATATAATAAGTTTTATTAAGGCTCTAGTTAGTTAGCAGCTTAGCCAGGTTGTCTCTCTTGCTACTCTCAAACGTTAAGTTTCGGAGTTATGAAAAATTTTACAACAATCATAAAAGCAAGAATCTCATGCCATAAAATCAATGATCCATGGAATTGGAGAATGTTGAGAAAAACATAGTGGAATATTCTTAACAATTAGCTTATAAGGACAATGAACTAAAGGCTTGAGAAGATAAAGTATATTCACTTTATAAACAACTTGAGAATCTTAAAATATAGTATGATCAACTGAGCACTCAGTCAAATGAGCTCTATAAATAGAATAAAAACCTACTGAGTGACAAGGCATCAGATATATAGTTAGACGGCCAAATCAAGATTAGATTGTAGGTGAAAACGATGTTGAAAATCCCATTATAATTGAACCCCCAAATGATCCCTTGAATAAGGATTAAGTTGTAAAAGAATGATGCATAACCTTTGTTTTCTTTATAGTTTACTGTTACTATTGTTTTGAGTTTACATTTTGTTCCTTGTCCATTTTTGGTTAAAGATTTCATTAGTCTTACTATTTTTATTAATCAAGAGAACATTCTTAAGAGGCTCTTGGCCTTCTATCTTTTATGTATTTCAATATTTAGAACTTAGGTCAACAATATGGTCAGATTTGAATGATGGCAACTTGTACCAATTTTTGCAAGTGAGTTTTGTGCTTTGATGAGAGCAAGTTATGCTTGATGATAGCTTGTGGCAAAATGATAGCAAATTATGCTCGACGGTAGTTTGTGTTGAGATAAGAGAATATTATGCTTGATGGTATGATTATCCTTGTCAATTGTAGTTTGTTAGTCGGTCATGGGCTTAAAGGTGCTTGTCGGAGAAAACTTACACATAGTAGCAATTCTTATTGCTAAAATAAATGGGAAAATATGATTTTTAGTGCCTTTTTAAGTAAAATCCATTGTATGCACTATTTACTAAAAAGCATTTTGATTGAATAATGTTAAAAACTAAATAAAATATTTTACTAAACATCACTTCATAATTGAGGATCCAATGTCTGGCTAGATGGACACTAGCCACTAAAAGTATGTCAAATGAACGATGACTTGATTTCATATACATGCATTCTTGGAATATCTCTTAAATGAGATAATTTTCTTAAGTTCATTAACTTGAAAAATGTGAATGAATGGGATAAGTACAACTACTTAGTGAGCAGAAAAGCTAACCTAACTTTGGGTTAAAAATCCTTTTGGTTATACATATACATATATGCAAGAATATATATATATATATATATATAACATATATATAAATGATATATTTTCAAAAGAATATACTCTCAACCATCTCCAATACCTTTATATATAATCTTTCATAGTAATTGTTTATCCTCAACCGTACTAGATCTTATATCATATCAAAAACAAAACATATAACATAAGTATACTTTACAAAGTCATATATGATGACCATGTAAAGCACATGTTTCATTCTTTACTAAGTCATATCTAATGACCATGTAAAGTTGCCTTTCATGATTATACTGGCAAGAGGAATACTAGAAAAGTGGCATTTCCTTCGCTTTAACTTTAAATTTAATCTTGTCCTCTTTCATAACTTGTTATGCATTGATGTACTTTATCCCATGACACCTTGTCACATAGGTCACTACTACAAAATCTAGAAATGACATCATTAAATAGACATCGAATAAAAGGTATACTAATATACGTGATAGTGTGGTGGTGTTTTTGTAAATATGAGGAAACTAACAATGTCAGTTTCTATTAGAAAACTAGCATCTACACGAAATTTCAAGTTTGACATCGGTTTGAGTTAAGGAATCGGTATACTTTTGAAATTATTTAATTTATATCATTTTAGTTTATACCATCTTTAAAAATTATGACTCCTCAATTGTCAAGAAAATAATTATTAACTTATCAATTTAGTTTCTATTTTATTATACTTCAAAGAATTTTATTATACTATATCTCATGACTTATTTGATTATATTAAAATAAATTTTTATTAATTTATCAATTGAATTATAAAATAAATCGTTTACATACAAATAATTTACTAATATAACAATATTATAATTAATTTTCCATTTTACCAAGACTATGAAATCATAAAATTATCTAATGATCATTAATTTCTTCCATTTTACTTTTGTGAAATGTAATATTATATTATATAAAAAATAAAATGGAAAAAAATAAATTCAAATATATAATATTGAAGTGATAGTAGTGTTTTTGTAAATATGTTGAAAATGAATACATCGTTTGTTATAAAAGATCAATGTATAAATAAAATGAAAAAAAAAATCAATGTAGATGTAATATGAAGTGACAGAGGTGTTTTTGTAAATATGTTGATAATTAATATGTTAGTTTTTATAAATACCAACATGTAAACTTTATGGCATTGGTTGTTTATGAGGAACCAACGTAGATGCATGAGAATAGACATCGGTTCCTATGTATTAATTGATGTCTAAAGTCTAGGCATCTTTATATCACATGCAAGTTCATTCCCTAAGTCTCATTCTACTCTCCCTTGTGTAAAGTATTCACTCAAAATCATTCTCAAACCTTTGTTGCATTTGTCTTTGTTGTCCTCATTGTCTTTGATCTTCGCATTTCAAATGCATCGCTAATCGTGGTAGGAAACTACATTCTTCTTACACTAATTTCTCTTCTTCGTTGCTAAGTTATATCAAAGCTTTTTTATATTTTATTGGCTTTGTACTTTACTATGGTTTATAGTTTAGGGTTTAGCTTTTTTTTCTTCTTTTGTTTCTTAGATTGTTTATCAGGAATTATTTGGGTTGGGATTTAGTTTTTTGTTGTGGTTCTTAGCTGGTATGAGGTAGTAATCAATGGTCATGCCCTGTTTTCTTAAATTATAACTTTGTAGTTTGAATCGCAACTTTGAAGTTCAAATGCCAATTCAAATCAACTTTGTGTATTTGTTGAAATTTAGATCAGGTAATCATGGATCATAGATAGATGTCTACTGATTAGTTAAGTCAAGAATATGCAAATGGGGTTAAGGAGTTTATTAGAATTGATACTAATCCACATGCTATAAATAGTCATGAGCTAATTAGGTGTCCTTGTATGAGATATTGCTGTGTTAAGAGAACATAAGCCAAGGAAATAAAAAAATCATGTATTTATTCATGGCATTGATAAAAGGTATACACAATGGATATGATATGGTGAAAGTCAATTATCTAGTAATTATCAAGACAAGAAGTGATTTATAGTTCTTCAAAGGAAGAAATAGATTGTTGGTGATGGGAATGAAGAAGACATAGTAATGATATTAAGGAGACTCATTCTTTCTCTTCAAGACTACCTCTGGTAAATGATAAAAGCAACTTGGAGGAGTTCTACATATGAGATGATCATGATGGAGGATATGGGATGAAGATCCTCCCAGAGAAAAGAATTAGGAAATTTGAAGGTAATTGATTATGTGCTTATTTTATATGTAGGCAATTATATAATTTTTAGTTTATGTACTTATATTTGATATATTATGTCACGACCTGAGCTCCTGGTCATGACTAGCATGAATATCAAGCCCTGATTGACAAACACCAGCCTTTAATCCATCTCTATTATTTATTTCTACTTATACTTAATTTAGTATTTCCCATTCTTATATACTTAAACTCAAATGGTTAATAAAAGCAAACTAATAGACGAAGATAGAAACATTGATATATAAACATATTTTTATAAGCTATAAAGGCACTGCCTAAACATGGCACACGCCTATTTAAACTTTTGTTCAATTAGCCTTTAACAAGTACTTAATAGACATACTTTCATAAAGACTCTCTATTGTGGTGGTATTTACATCAACAGTGACTTCCATGAAGTTATCGCCCATTTTTAGAAGTGGGTTAACAACAATTTCTTGAGAATCTAAAAAATAATCCATAGAAGAATGAGTCTGGGGCTTAGTGACATAAATTCGTACTTAACTTATGAATTCATCAACATTTAACCAAATATAAACATTAGGCCTTCAAAAAGCATAACGCATACTAGAATTAACCAACACATCTTAAAAACCCAAGGGAATTAGCCTCTAAGTAATATCATAATACATTTTAAATTGTCACACTATAAAGAATCATGATTTTCTCATGGTTATAAGCCATTCTCATCAATTATTATATATTTAGGTTATAATACTATATTACTTTCTGGCATTTCATTGGACTCAATCATCACATAAGTTTATTTCAAATTGTCTTTCCATATTAAATCTTCCTTCAGAATCTCTTAGAATAGTTATAAGTCATATTATTCACATAGATTCAGGTTGTCAATAACCAAGTTACATATTCAAGTCATATTTTATCACATTCAATGTATTTGAATAAAAGTTCCAATAAATAACATAATAAATAAAAGTAATGTAAATCCCCTTATTACTCTAGTCCATCCATAACCCGTACAAATCCGCCTATCCCTCCAGCACCCACCTTATGCCCCTTCGCCATTTGGAACACGCAGATCCGAAATCTAATTCATTATTTCCCACCATATCCTATCTTTCTCATATTGTTTAGAACATTGTATATCATATAATGTCTCATGTACATAAACAAGCTTTACACTATATAATCACCTATAATGATTATAATGCCAACAACGATCATCATATACTTTTCAATATCCTGTATATGTTATCAAACTTTATACTATAATGCCATTCATAGTAATTGCATTTCCACAATTACAGTCATTCATCACTTGCCTTCTCATGTTTTATGGGAATTTTTCAGTATCTCAATGGCATCATTTTTATCACATTATCATGTCATCCATCTTTCACATATATTTTATATCATCTTTATCACATATTTCACATATTATTGCCATTATATATCACAAGCCTACTCCTAAAGAATACTTAAACATAGATGTCATTCATAATTATATGAGTCCCATTATTATAACAAGTATCATGATCATTTTCCTATTATCCATATATAAACCATTATTTCATTACTGTCTCAAACACACAATCTCTATCACACTATCTTTATAATTATCCACATTATTTCCATCATTTCACTCATTTAAGACTTTTTATCTACTTTATTCAACTTAATTGTATCTCATGTAAGTTTAAACCTAAATAAATAGAATAGCTTTTAAAAAGAAACAAGTTCGAATTGAAAAGAGTGGAAAAATTTTGGAGCTACAATCAGAATTACAAGCAAAATTGTTGAAAAAAAATTCAAGTAGAATAGAGGAAATTTAGTTAAAAATATGAGTCTGCCCAACAAATTTTAAAAACTTACAAGAAGTCTAAATTTAAACAAGATTCAAATTGTGATCAGAATTAAAAAGCAGGGCAAGGTTGGTCAATTTGACTAGTAAAATTCTAGTTCAAAATTTAATCTGAATTGGTCAAGAAAAACTATTGAGTTTCTATGAGCATAATCATAGGTTTAGTTCAAAATGATGCAATTCAACTCACACGAGTAGATTTTGCATATCGATAGTAGAAAAATAGGAGAAGTAACTTTATGTTCAACCTTCTACTATAAATCCTTATTTCAACATATTTTTGAAAGTTTAAATAAGCTTATAACTTAACTACTTCCACAGCAAACCAAACAACATCTCAATGGATCCATTCAACTTTAAATTTAGCTTCACAATCACTAAAAACTTATCTTTTCCATTTGCACTAACTAATCAACAAATCACAAGAAAGGACACATCATAATTCATAAGAAAGGTAAGGATTACTCACCTTAGTAGCTGGAAAAAAAAATCAAATAGATCCCACAAAGATCTTTAATATTCTTCATGAACATAAAAGAAGAGCTTATTAGCTTTCAAATTTTCCATGGATTTTCCTCTTCAACTAATCATATATGATTAAATTATGATTCTGTTTAATAGATACAAGCTATATCTAATAGATTCAAGCTTTAAAATACCATAAAATTGAATTGATTCATAGGCTAAATAGTGTAGTGAATAGTGATAATAGATTTCAAAAATCCATAACTCAACTTTTACTCTATGAATTAACAATATTTTAATATCAAATTGAAGAGGAAGAAGAGAGGAATCGATTGTAAAAATTTAAGAGAGAGAAGCTCTAAGTTTAGAGAAGAAGCCAATAGGCTGCATGTTTTGCAACTAGAAATAGCTTAAAAGGGAGAGAGGAAATTGACTCTTAAGGTGCAAAAATGAAAAAGGAAAATTTGAGTCAACTTCCTTTAACTTCTTTCTTAATAAGTTTTATAATTTTTCATATTTGGTGACTTTGTCAATTTTCAATTAAAGTCTGAAATTGACATGCTCACTAATTGCCCATGGCCGTGAAATTTTGACATATCAGTTAAATTAATTGCCTTCATAATGACTATAAGTTTACACTTGTCGGGCACCTATAACTCTAGTTTCAATCTTTTTGAAGTTTTTCTAAATATTAAATTTTGGAAACACAAATTTTGCTTTATGACCATCCAAATTGAGAACTTTTACTTTTTGAAGATTCTTATCTTTTTCCACTATGTTTGAGCTCTTTGTATCCCAAAATTTACAATTTTAAATTCTCAAACTTTTCAAAATTACCCTTTTCAAATTTTTCTAAAACGCCATTTTGTTATAAAAATTCATTTCAAAAAATTCAGGATGTTACATATTATGTGTTTATTGTATATGTTTGTAACTAGCTATATAATTTTTAGTTTAGATACTTGATTATGTGTTTATTGTATAAGTAGGAAACTATTTGATTTTAACATATTAGTTTTGTATTAACTTGCAGTACTTTGATGGAAATCAAAGTCCTTACACTTAAGGAAAAATTGATAACAATTTGATATCAATGGCCAGGATTTCTCCAAGTCAATTTGATAGAATACTGTATAGACTTGTTAATTTGACATGTTTTGATTTTAATTAGTTTTATAATATCTTCAATTTTTTGTTGATCAAATAAAATATTTGAAGTTATTGAAATTGGGATTATGTTGGTGAGTGGAGATTTTGGTTTAATGGTTGTTTCTACAAAAATGTAAATACCAACAGGTTTTTGTAAGAATGCAGCTAGCAGTAGGTTTTTTTTTAGAGAAAAGACATTGGTTTTTCACCAAAAAAAAAAGAATTAATGTCTTTAGTGATTTTTCACATCAATTCCATAACTTATCTAACATTGTAATCTTTTGAAAAAAATTATTTCATCTTGGTTTTCTATTAAACAAAGACATGTAAAAAATTTTCAAATGAAAAGATGCTAGTTGTAGATTAAAAATTGATGTCATTTCTTGTTTTACACATTGGCTATGGATTGTTCTTACTTACAATGTCACTTAGATAGACATCAATCTCTAAACAGACGTGATATGTATGATGACCAATGTGTAAATGTGTTTCTATAGAAGTGGGTGAGCATCTGTCCCATGACCCTTTGTCATACGAGAGACCAATTTGTCACATAACCCCATGTCATATAAGAGACCACATATATCTCCCAGTGTATGTAGGTCTTCCAATATCCCTAGTCAATTCACTTGCACATACATCTCTTTATCTTGCTTTCCTTTTCATTATATACTTGAACATCCTTTTCTATTTTTAGCTAAATTATAACTAATATGTGCATACCTTTATCTTATTCATATTCTTCATGATGCTTACTACATGCTTATGTAATGAGGCTATTTAGGAAACATATTTCTTGAAAGGAAATATTAATTCATCTAAATTTGATTATATGCATAATGTAAAAATAATGTTTAACTAAGTAAAACAATCAAATGATAAAAAAGATAAGAATTGTTGAAAACAATTATTTTATTATTTTAGAAAACTAGAATATGAATAAATACTATAAAATTATTTCTAAAAGACATCCCATCAGGTAAATCAAATTTCAAGAAGTTTAAGAAAACATAATCTTAAAACATAAAGCTAACTTTGGCAACATTCCTTGATAATTATTTAATTCTTAACATTCATGCTCATATGCATTTGCAAAGTTGGGAATTCTAGATTAATACTCAACTTGAACCATTACTACCTTTCCATACCATAACCTATACATACATTCAATCAGATATTCATACATTCATGTAGGAAAATAATTCCTAAATTTTATCTTATATCTACAGTTCCCATGTACATCCTGGCTGCAACATCTCTCTAGGGTTAACCTGATAGCAATCGAACACAGGTCCAGAAGGGTGACAAATTAGCTATAGGCCACGGTCCTAGGGGTGGATTGGCTGGTCAATTGATTCTTAAAGGATGGTCAACTGGTTGGTTTCATGTTAAATAAAACCTAATGCACAAAATTTGATGTTTCAAAATCCTATTACAGTAGGGCATTGGTTAGAGTTAAAACCTCATAAAAAAAGAAAGGATGCAGTCTCTAATAAAAAAACACAAATTTGAGGTAAGAAGATCAAATCAAATGTAAATTTGATACCCTTTCAAATCATTTTTAGGTTTTATTAGATTGTTAATTGGTCAATTATTTTAGGGTAGGATGATTACAACAATGCATCTGGGCCTAGACCAAAGGCTAGAGCTATATTAGAGATAGACCTATGTGTTACATGATGCAAAATTTCCATATGATCACATAAGTGGGATTCAACCCTTCTAGCTCCCTTTTCTTAAAAAATGATATTTTTGAAAATCACCCCAAATTTATTTTGTATGTTAGGTAATAGGAATATGGTTAAGAAATGTAGCTTATTGGAATTAGGCCTAAATTAATGAAAGTAGGAGCAATAAGATGTATAAGACCTAAGTAAGTCACAAAATTATAGATGAGATCATGAATAAACATGGAATGTATAATTTGATGAATTTAGGTTTAGGCAAGAATGTACACAAGAATGGTAGATACGGGATAAAACTTAGGAATTGTTTTCCTACATGATTATGTGAATGTATGATTGATTGAAAGTATCAAACAAGTTAGGGAAAGGGAATGTAGTAATGATACAAGTTATGAATTAATCTAGAGATCCTTACTTTGTATATGCATTTATGCATGAATGTTAGAAATTTATAAAATATTAATAAAGTCATTTTTATGTTTCAAAAATTATGTCTCCTAAGTTCCTTAAATTTTGTTCTTCAGGAATATCTATTCAATTATTTTATAGATACTAAAAATCACAAAATCATTATTTTTAAAAGCATTATTTACATATTCACATTTTCTCATGGTTTTATTTAATTATATATTATTTTTACATTATTAATCATGATTAGTTTAAATGATTAAAATTTTTCATCAAGATTTACTCTTTTATAAATTGCTTCATTACATAAGCATATAGCATGCACTATAAAGAGTAGAAATAAGATGAAAGTATGTATGTGATAATTAACAATTAAGTTATGGTTGGTTAAGAATGTCTAGTATATGATAAGAGAAAAAACATGATAAAAAGATGTTTGTGTATATGAACCAATAAGGGATATCGGACCTACGTGCACTAGGAAATGTATGTTGTCTCTTATATGACAGGGGGTTATAGGACAGATTTGCTCTCCTATAAGACAAGGGGTTATAGGATAGATGGCCAATCATAGATAACAGGTCATGGTTAACCAAAGATTTTGGTTCAGAGACTATGTTGGACCTTCTTCTCTATTAGATTTCATCTCCTGTTGATGCCCAACTACACTAGGATTATGAGACCTCAAAGTTTTTGCATCAAGTTTTGTTACCAATAGTTGATTGCCCTTTTAGACTTGATCAGTCAGTCGGTCCACCCTTGGGGATCATGTCCATGTCAAATGGCTACCTTTTCGGACCTGTGTTCGAATTAGGCTAAATTAACCTCAAGGGGATATTACAAAATCTTTCTAGGTTGAGATTCATAAACTCAACTACCTTCACATCATCTATGATCTTTTTCAACACGCATTCAACAATGTGTAGTCATTAAATCTTGGTTTTGGAAAATGACAATCTTTATGATCATTTCTATCACCTCTCTGTTGGTCTTTAGTCTCCTACTCAATCTACTTTTTTGCTTGTTATATCTCCTCAACATTGAAGAACTTTGTTAATTATGCCAAAGGGTTATCAAAATTGCCTAATGGCTTCTTCACCAAAGACTTTTAGAAATCTCTCAATCAATGTCCTATTAGAATAAAGTGAACTACAATTGCTTTCTTGCAAATCCTTCATCTCCAAAGTAGCCTAATTAAATTGTATGAGATATTCCTTCGATGACTCAATGTTTCCTTGCCTTATTGTCATTAATGAAGCACTAGTCTTTTTATGAACTTAGAAGTTGGAAAGTGGGCAAGGTATTGGTCAACTAAGTCTTGAAATTGAATGAACCAGTGAAGCTTTCTTCAGCATAGTGGAGACAGCTTGACATATGATCACATCTAGTGCACCTAAAAGTAACATTGCCACTCAAAATGCCTTAATATGCTCTTGGGGATCAATCGTTCCATCATATGACTCTAAGTTGGCTAAAGCTTTGAAGTTCTAAGGTATTGGCACTCATATAATATATGGAGTTAAAGGATGCAAGTTTGCCTTGTCATCATGCTAACGATAATCACAATTGTCATGATCATTGGATCAATTCATATTTCTACTCTACCTTCCATCAAATTAGGAGTTAATTATATGTTCTTCTAAAGTCATTGGAGTAATAATCATGATCATGCTATAATGTTCCCAATCATCATGGTGGTAGCGATACCGATCCTCATCATGATATGATTTTGTTGCTTTTCATAATGATGATTGTCATTTTGCCTATGCAACGCTTGCCGCATCCATTCAAGCTTCATGCACAATTGGCAATTTTGCCATATAGGATTTCAATATCATGATCATAGTGACAGTCGCAATAATGCCTATACCTATGATGATGTTAAGGAATAGAATGCTAGTCTGAAATTTTGACTATTGTCACCAGCTTTAGATCTTGGCAGAGAGAGCTATTCATAATCTTGTTGCATTTTGCAGTTTTCTTGCTCATAAAGAGTTGAAGAAATTAATTAACATGTTTTGAATATAAAGTTCTTGTGATCACAATAATATCCAAGATGATCAGGAGTTAGGTATTTAATTTGGAATTTCCTTAAAATAACCAAAATGACGAATAACAGTAGTTCTGTAAGCAATATCCTATTAGGATGTTGAAAGTTTGAATCAATATGATGATTCCAACAATTGTGACATGCAATTCGTAAACAAAATTCATGAACAATATGTGCTAACAAAAACAAAGATATTAAAAAAATTGTGCAAAACGGTGAATCAACAATGTTCAAAACAAAGCTTCTATCTATAATAGAGTAAAATTATAACCATTGAATATCAATCAGTGAAAATGCACAAATGAATAAAAGTAAGAGTGAATTATGCTCAATCAATTAGTAAGGGGAAACAAAATTAAGTTTCAACAACCGAGATCATTAGATATTGTAATTTGAAAAACTTGAAATAAAACTATTAAGATTCATAGATAGAATGTAAATTTTTGTAGGTATACAAACCAAGAACGACGCTAATTGATGAACACTCCAATCTCTAGTGACTAAATGCGATGCCGGAAGTGACTTGCACAAAGGCTAAAGCAGTGAGACAATCAAAGACCCTTCAATACTAAAGTCAAAGAGAATTCAAATGAAAAAGCAAAGTATTCAATAATCTGAAATTAAACTTATACCTTTTCTTTTATAGATATCTGGTGGGGTGGAGGGTCTTTTAGTCACCTAAAGCCCTTAGCTAAATTGGACTTCAACTATTTTGTTAGGCCAATGACTTTATATTTGTCACTTGGTTAAATATGTACTTATAAAAAATCGTACAGTTTGCATTTAGTTTAGAAAAGTTAGAAGCTATACAAAAGTGTTGTAATTTCTTTTAAGAAAAGTTGCAAGAAATGAATTTCACTTGTAAATTTTGTGAAATATTGTGACATTATAAAATGATTTATAAATTCTTTTGTAAAGCACGCAACTTACAACTATTAAAAAAATGTAATTTTAATGAAACATTTTCCAATTTTATTAAGAAAATTACAATTTGTTCATCTATCCTAACCAGAAATTAATATTAACTTGCAATTGATTCATAAAATTTTGTTGCAATATTTAAGCAATTTACAATTTTTTTTATCTCTTCTTGCACATGCAACGTTTGATATTAAATTTGCCTAAGTTTTAAACTACGGAACAACTGTCACACAACACTCGTCATGTTTTTTTAAAATCAATTTTTTTACGCAAAAAAATTACAAATTGTTGTTATGTTATTACTAAATTTTGTAACTTGTAACATTAAATTTGCAATTGCAAAATTTATAATTCGAGTTACACAAATTTTAAGCTATGATAAAGTCCTCACGCATCAGCCTTTTAATTTTGCTGCAACTTGTTCTTTAAATGCAAAATTTTTAGCAAACTTTGTTACATTCCCTCTTCATTTGTGATTTAATAATAATGTTGCAGGTGCATCATATCACAAAATTGTTGCAGCTTTTATATTCAAATTATCATAAATACAGCGAATAACACAGAAATTTTTACAATGTGATTATTTGACCAACCTTGGGCCACTTTTAATTGCAAATTGTTCATAATATGTTTTTGCATTATTAAAATATTTTTTGTAAGATTTTTATATTTTGTTGCAACTATAATTTTATAAGTTATAAACTCTTGGCCTATTGGATGTGAGCAACAGGACCTATACATAGAAAAGACATTAGTGACGGTAACCGAAAGATACTCTAATACTTAAATTAATAATTAGACAAAATGTAAGTATGGAACTTAGGAAAAATGTTAGGATTTTAGAAATACAGGCATTTTTATATAAGTATGCAACTAGGGATGAAAGAGTCCAATGGGATGGACTAGATTGCATGATTAGCTATTAGTATGGCCGATTAAGATAAAGGGCAAGTATTGTACTTTGTATATGTCCATGATAAATGGTAGCCAAGGGACATCATGGTATTATATAGAGTAATAGGTGTTGTTGAGTGATCTGTAGTCAAGCTTGGATGAACGCCCGTCTTGGAAACGACGGATGTGGTAGTATCATAGTGTTGACCTACAAATGATTTTTCAAGATATCTAGGTCGGTCGTCAAGAGATGAAAGGGAGGATGAAAATTTGATGTTATCCTAAGTGAAACATGTAATTCAGTTTGCAAGTACATAAAAGCCTCAAGTATGGATATGATGTTATAAATGCTAAAAACCTTATAATATTTCCATCTATTGTTTTAACTTCAAGTTTTAAGAACAATATTGCAATAAATATAAGTCAATGAGCAACAGTCTTGCAACAATTCAATTCTCCGTTGCAATTATTCGTAAATTACCACTAAGTCCTTCCTTGATGCAACAATTGTCTATAATTTTGTAAATTTTTTCATAAAATGGGGTAAAAAAACTACAGTACTGTGACTTGCACTGATTGTGTTACGTGTTACAACATTTCTTTTTTTTAAAAAAAAAAAATGTACAAGTATTTTTATAAAAGTTATAATTTTTTCATCTAAATTACTAATCAAAATAGCAAAATGCCACATTAATTATACCAAAACTAAAAAAAAAAATTACTAGTAAACCGTAATATGGGATTAGTCAAACACCCTTAAAAATCTAGCTTGTTTCGAATTTCATTTGATATGGGATTAGTCACATACTTGTTTTGTTTTGTGGAATTTTCGGTCATATTAATAATCTAAGCCGCATTTAAATTTTCGGTTTGGTTTTTTCTTTTTCAAGTGCCAAGTTTGTATTGTTGTTACGTTGAAAACAAATGAAGAAGAAACCGTGTAGTTCCCACTGCTACAGGCACGACCAGAACTCACCAGAAGTCGGTCGTATCTCCTAGCATTGGCTGCTTGCCGTGCACTATGGGACTGCATTAGTGTACACTACCTTTGGCCATTCACAGGAACATGTGTTTCTGCAATATGACGAGCTTTTTTCTTATAAATAAGATATTACAAATAATTATTTGAGAAAATTGTTTAAAAAAAAAAAAACTCTTTCAATCGCTGAATTTTTTTATTAATTTAGAAACTTAGAATTGAAGTATTAAATTATATGAATCTTGCAATTAATCCCCGTTGTCTTAAAAAAAAAAAAAGGGTAAAACACTAGCTAAAAGCACATGAATTCTTAAATATTATAATTAGATAGAAATTTCTATAAAAAGTTTCGCTTGGGTGTTCCTTTTTGTGATGAGAGGTTTCACTTCCAATATTTAAAAAAAGTTCAAAAACATTTTCTACTGGTCATGTAAAATAGAGAACGAGGACTATTTTGTGAAAAGATCGCTTCACTATTTTATTTTATCCGTGGAGTCCCCACTTCCACTGCCATTGACAAAAATTAGCCACGGACGCCATTGCTGCAATATTATATAATTCTGAGAGGCAGAATTCTTGGGTTTCCAGCCACGAAGTATTGTCCGCTTTGGTCGGGTGCGTTGGTAGGACCGCAATCCCCCCCCGACCCATCAGACTAGAGGTCGGTCCAGCTCTGATACCACTATAAGGTCCCAGCAGATATTGTCTGCTCTGTCCCAACACCTTGGGCCTCACGGTTTTAAAAGGCCTCTGCTAAGGTGAGGACATTCCTCGCTTATAAGGACCTTTCCCCGTCCAGACATAGCCGATGTGAGATGCTAGCCACTGTGGGATGCTGGGGCGTAACTCTTTACATCCCCTGATCCAGCGCTCCCCACGACCCACTGGCCAGAGGTCAATATCACACATCTTACAAACAGTTTACTAGCCTGGCAAAAATGGACGCCATTGCTGGAAAGGTCATTGAGGGATTGAGCTCTTTGGCTCTTGAAGAGTTCAGTCTGCTCCGTGATCTCAAAGATGACAAGGAGAGGATGGAGGAGATTGCCTCTGCAATCAAGGCTGTACTTCTTGACGCTGAGGCAAATGACACAAGTAATCAAGTTAGTGATTGGCTCAAGAAGTGAAGTACTTTACGATGCAGATGACTTCCTCGATGATTTTTCTGCTGAAGCACTCGCAAGGAAAGTGATGACTGGAACCGAGATATCAAAGAAGGCACGAATTTTCTGCTCAAAATCAAACCAAGTAGCATATCGTCATATAATGAGTCGTGAAATGAAAGAAATCAGGAAGAAGCTAGATCACATTGCTGATGATAAGAACAAGCTGCAACTCGCTTCAAGGGCACCAATTACAGAGAAGGGAAAAAGACAAACTTATCCTTTTGCCCGTGAAGATGAAGTTATTGGGAGAGATGGGGTGAAGAATGATACAGTATGTCATTTATTAGACACTAACGTCAACCATGGTTTGCCAATAGTTACCGTAGTTGGGATTGGACGGAAGGGTAAAACTTGTCTGGTAATGACGTGGCTGTCCAAAGTTATTTTAGGTTAAAAATATGGGTTTGTGGCTCGAATCCATTTGACAAACAGGAAATAGGCAAGAAAATAGTTAAACTGTGAGACATGCCAACATACAAGAAGTGCCAGAAATGCTTAGAAATAAAATTAGAGGAAGAAGATTTTTATTTGTTTTAGACGATGTTTGAAAGGAAAATCGTGACTTATGATTTGATTTGAAATGTTTGTTAATGGTAGGAGGAAAGGGAAGCATGGCAATAGTCAAAACACACATGACGAGTGTCAAAAAGAAAATGAGTGTTGTTCACGTACAAATCTGGTCAATTAAAGTCCAAAGCCTTTAAACTATAAATTGAGAGTATAAAATCATAAAATTGAGAGTATAAAATCATAAAATAGAGAGAAAGAAGAAGAATAAGATGACATTAGGAGTTTTTTATGTGATTTGGCTTAACTCAATGCCTACATTCACGATTGTTTTATTTCTTCGCATCTTTTGGCAAAGTAATAATATATATTTTTTTCTTACAATGATTTCAACCCCTATATAAAGTGGTTGGGTCGTTACAATTTGAATGCAACTGATTACACTTTCATAGCAAACAATAATGGATAGGCAATTAAACGGATTTCCCTATATTGATGGTTGGGAAAGCGTATTTCGAGTTACGGACTAGGCCTCATTCTTAAAAATTTGAGGTTGCTACTTTGACCCTTGTTAACCAGTGATCTGAGTTCATATTTGGTGACCTGATGCCTTGCTCCAGCGACCTCAATCTTGGATGAACGGGGTCCTTATCAGCTGGGCTTGTCCATTGGGCTCTTACTGGCTCATTCATATGGTTCCAAAAATACCCATAACATTATCCCCCTAACTCTCAGTGCGATCTGTAGACTGGGAGCTGTAGTTTGCTCGTAAAAGCTATTGATTTCAATCTATCATGCCATCATTTAGACTTCTATCCCATCAAGTTGATGCCAAGTTGAATGCTTAATAGGTCACAGATGATAATTCAAAGATTAACATGAATGCGCCTTAGCTCGCAAACCATGGCTTTAATAAATATTAGTCAAGTTGAATGCACAGTAGGTCACATGAATGTGCCTCAACTAGCAAACCAGGACTTTGTATATGTCAAGTTGAATGCCCAGTAGGTTGCATGAATGCACCTCAGCTAGCAAACGATGGTTTTGTAAACATGTCAAGTTGAATACCTAGTAGGCCACATGAATGCGTCTTAGCTAGCAAATCATGGCTTTTTTAACCTTGAGAATAGCTCATTTCCTTAATAATATTACAGAATTAGAGGGCGAGCTTAAACATGGGCACAAATGTTCAACATTCCAAGCTTTTAGAGCTTTAATTTCATTCATATTTGTTAAGTGATAAGCTCCATTTCCCAAATCTTCCTTGATGGTGTATAGGCCCTCTCAGTTCAAATGTAGTGTCTCGTCACTGGCCTTGTGAGCTCCAAGAAGAATAAGACATAGTACGAGATCACCAATTTTGTAGTACCAAACTTGAACCTTCATGTTGTAGTATCTCGTGATCCATTGCAAATATCTTATCCTGAGTTTGATAGGACACTATAGCTGTCATGGCAACCTTGACGCTGAGGTCGTTCATTCTTGGCCTTCTTTGCAGCTAATTGTTTGAGCCATTCTTCTGACTCTCTTTGCCATTCCCACCATTGCTCCTCTTTTTATTCTGGTTGGAGTTATTTGCTTCATCCTTCTAATTAGACTTCTTAAGGCCAAAGGTCTCCTCCCACCTAATCTCTTTGGTAACTTATTCATAAAACTCATCCAGGTCCCTCACTGGAGACTTGTATATGCCCTCATACAACTTTCTATCCTTGCAGAGTCCTAGTGAGATCGTTGTCAGGATACTCTCATCCGAGGGATTCTCTACATTATTGAGCTCATGTCCGAACTTGGTGATGTAGTCCTTTAGTGATTCATTTTACCATTGAAAGACCATTGCGAGGTGATAGGATGGTGCAAGTTGCCTTCTTAATGCTCTGTATTGGTTGATCAATCTCCTCTAGCACTTTTCCTAACTGTCAATGCTACGAGCTACGAGGTTCCTGAGTCATGCTCGATTTATGTCTCCAAGAGTGGCTGAGAAGACACAGCATTTGACTAGAGAGTTGGTCGTTTGAAAATTGATCAGTATATGGAATGCGTCCAAGTAGTTGTATGGGTCACTATCCCCATTGTATTGCAGGATAGTAGGAATCTTGAACCTGTGAGGGAGAGGTTCTATTTTAATCTACCTAGTGAATGGTGTCCTCTCCTTATAACAATCTCGTTGATCCTAAGCTAGAGGGCATTCTTCTAACTACTGTACCCTTTGAAGTAGCTCTTCTACCATCAAGTCCTATGCCTCAAATCGACGGCTAGAAGATCATTGGCTCTTTACCCTTCCCTGGGCATGGGAGTGGCCATCTAAGCTTCTATGCCTTCTCCTATGCCTGTGACCCAGTGAGTATTGATTTGAAATATATCCCTAACTGGTCCTATTCGAGCCTCTAACTTGGCGCGAACCACCACATTGCTCATTATCTCCATCATCATCCTCTCGAGCTCGACGAACTTCCAATCTTGGTCATAAGTTAGAAGAGCAAACTAAATGAGCGCATTAAAGTACTTCTCTGATTGGTCTTTCCTCTTGAGCTCCTTTTCGTGACTATTGGAGTACTTCTTTGGGTGCAGTGACTTCAACCTACTTTTGCGCGCCTTGGGCTTGTGCATGAGCCAGTGCCCTAACCACCACAAACAGCTCTCTCATCGTGTTTTCAAGTGCTTCTTGACGCTGATGCCATGCTTGCACTCCATTAGCCCTAAGAACAATAACAATAAGCTAGTGAGAGGCCAATGGGGGCATGCCAGTGGCAGCAACTGTGGTGGGGACAGTAGAAATGCCTGTCGCAGGAAGAACTAGGCCTCCAACTAGTAATACATCCCACTGCTATTCCACGTGACCCTCAGATTGGTCAATTATAACATCTGAACTCTTGATTGTTCTTCCTTTAGCCATCACAATTGGATGGAAAATTAAGGAGAATACAGTTTAGGGCTCTCCTTCTAGTACCGAAATGTTGACATGTAAATTTGACCAACTAAAGTCCAAAGCCCCCAAACTGTAAATTGAGAGTGTAAAATCACAAGATAGAGAGAGAAGAAGAACAAGATGACATCAGGAGTTTTTAACGTAGTTCGACCTAACTTAATGCCTATGTCCACGGTTGGTTTTTTTTTTTATAATGATTTCAATCCTTAATCTGGGGTGTTACAATTTAAATGCAATTGATTACACTTTCATAACAAACAATAACAAATAGATAATTGAATGGATTTCCCTGGATTGATGGCTGGGAAAATGTAGTTCGAGTTACGAGTTAGGCCTCGTCCTTAATGATCTAAAATTACTGTTTTGACCTTTGTTGACCAGCAATATGAGTTTGCATTTGGTGATCTGATGTCTTACTCCAATGACCTCAATCCTGAATCAACTTGGCCCTTATTAGCTGGACTTGTTTATTGGGTTTTTACTGACTCATTTTTATGGTTCCAAAAATACCCATAATAGGTGTACATTTGGATCTAGTTTTGAAAGGATTTAATGAAGAGAGATCATGGAGACCATTCTCTAGATTGGCTTTTGAAGAAGGAAAAGAACCAAATGATCCCAAGTTGGCAGCAATTGCAAAAGAAATTTGCAAAAAATGTGCACGGGTTCCCTTTGCCATAAGAACAATGGCCAATCTCTTATATTCAACTGAAAGTGATTATTGATCTATTATGAATAATGAGCTTTTGAGTAGAGGTTAAGAGAATAACGAAATCTTAGATATTTTGAGGTTGAGTTATGATCTTGTGTCTTCAAATTTAAAAAATTGTTGTTTATTATTGATTTTCATTCTATTATCAAAATAAGATAGATGTCCAGAAGATGTGGGTCATGACTATATTATAAATCTATTATTGGGAGTGCTTCTTCCAACATGTGAAAAGAGATGAGTTTGACCACATAGAATCATGTAAAATGCATGACCTTATGCGCGATCTTGCAACAAGGCTGAGCGACGATGAGTGTATGATCATTAGGAAAGGAAATGAAGATATTATTGGAAAGAGCTGGGACGATTTTATAATTAGGGAAGAAAATAAAGAAATTATTGGAGATAGGGTGCCCCATCTGCTGAATTGGGTTTTCTTTGGGAAGTTCAAACTGCTTTACTTGAGGGAAGAAAATTAAGAACATATTTTTTGCCCCGGGATTCAGTACTGTGGCTGAAATCTTAGGAATCTTTAGGCTGTTGTGGGAGAAAAAAAGGAGGGGGGGGGGGGGAGATGGAGCAGAAGGCTTGCTTGTAACGGGGAGAAGTTTACAGCAAGTTCCCTACCTGTACCGTGGAGGCTAGAGCGCCTACGTGTCTTACACCATCCTCATATCTGGCTGTCAATAATTCGTGAGAACATAGGAAACTTAAAGCATTTGAGGTACCATGATCTTTCATGGAGTACGGAAATTAAGAAGCTTCCACGGAGTATTACCAGTCTACATAACTTGCAGACCCTGATACTCAATTATTGTTCGAGCCTTGAAGAATAGCCAAGAGATATCAACAAAATGGTGAGTCTCAGATATCTTGAGTTGGATGACTGCTGTGAATTGAGTTGGATGCCGCAAGGATTGGGACAGTTAAGTAGTCTCCAAACAATGACACAGTTTAGGTTGAACCCTAGTAAAAGTGACAGTGCAAGACTAAGTGAACTTGGTGACCTAAATAAACAGAAAGGGCGATTGTCAATTTCTGACTTGCAACACTTGCGAGGGAATGCAGAAGAGGTTGAGTCAGCAAAGTTATTCCAGAAGCGAACACCTTCAACATTTGGGATTATATTTGAGGGATCTACACAATGGCTTCACTGAGCTCAAAGAAGATCATCATCATAAAGATGAGATGATTTTACAAGCTCTACGGCCGCATCAATCAATCAAAAGCATAAGGATAAGTGGATTTTTTATCAAGATGTTACCGGATTGTATAAGAAATCTCTCATCACTGCAAATACTTTGCCTGGAGAGACTGTATTATTTAGCATCGATACCAGTCGATGTAGGAATTCTCTCATCACTGCGGCGGCTTGAAATCACAGCTTGCCCTGATTTGAAATTGTTGCCAGAAACTATAGAGAATCTCTCGTCACTGCAAAAGCTTAAAATCAGGAATTGCGACTTTTTGGCGTCCATGCCAGAGTCTACAGGGAATCTTGCATCACTGCAACAGCTTGAAATTAGGGCCTGTAACCTTGCGTCTCTGCCAGAGTCCATAGGGAATCTCTCATCAGTACAAGTGCTTAAAATCAAGAATTGTGACCTTTTGGCATCTCTGCCCGAGCCCATAAGGAATCTATCATCACTGCAACAGCTTGAAATCCACTGTTGCAAGCATTTGGTGTCTCTCCTGGAGCCCATAGGAAATCTTTCATCACTGCAGGAGCTTAAGTTTTATCGTTTGGCTTCTCTACCTGAAGAAATGCGTGACATCAGATCTTTACAAAGGCTGACGATATATGAGTGTCCAGGGTTAGAGGGAAGATGCAAAAGGGAAGAGGGAAAGGATTGGCAAAAAATTGCTCATGTCCCAAATGTTTCATTTGATCCATGGACTTTGATATGAGTTGGCTTCAGTCACTAAGTTCTATTCAAATTCACAAGGTAACATCCATTCTTCTAAATATTCACTTTTTAAGTCAGATACAATGTATCTCTACAATACACAAAATGAAAACACTATTGACCCAGATTTATCATATATGCTGATTAGAGCTAGAGAATTGATACTTCTTGGATACACTCACAGTCTCACACTCAGTCTTTTCAATTTTTTTATCTGAATGTTCTGATAGTGAAACATATCAGTCCTGAAAATGCATTTGTTTTTTATGATTGTTCGAGTCATGTAAATTATCTTTGCTAAGTGACATGCTAGTTTCCTAGGAATCTTGAACATTTAGTGAGAAGTTTCCTTTGGAATAATCAAAATATTTTTAAGCCCTTACCTACAATTTATCATGTTCTTAGCATTAAATTGACTAGAAAATTATTTACATAAATTGAACTCACTATCTGCTCTCTAATTTAATAGGAATATCTGTACTTGTAGTAACATTGAAATCAGTATCTGCCACTCCTTATAAACTATAAACCGCAATCTTCCCAAACTGGCTTTTACCAATATCTTATGCATTTCTCTCATTTTCTTTAAGAAACTACTGGTGCATGTGAATATCAAAGTTCAAATTTCCACACAAGTTCTCTAGCACATTAAATCTTTTTCTGTATAAAGGTTCAAATAAGAAAACCAAGTATTTAGCATTTTGATACGGTTGAACAGTTTTGAAGCATGCCTTTTACCTCATGCAAACTAAAGGAGGAAAATTGATACAAAAATTGAAACTTTGATCTATTTTGTTCTTCTTTCAGTGTATCATGGATTCGCTGTTGTAGCAAAAGCTAAAATAATATTAGACCAACTTAGCATTTCTGATTGAGTTATATATGAAGTCTCCCACATTTGGATGAGGAGTTGACATCAGTAAAAATTCTTTCTGATTCGCAAGGTAATAATTCCTTCCCTGCAATCTATAATCCTATTAGTCCCCATTTCTTTGATTTTATTACTCACTCCATTCCTTTTTAATCTCAATGCACAATATTATTAAGACTAATAAGTAGCCTCTGTTATCGAATGAGGTAATTTTCTAAGTTACTCTTTACTAATCTAGAAGTCAATTCATGTATACAGTGGTTAAGTAACTAGTAGAGATTATATGCATAGTCAACATATATAAGAAAAAAAAATTAATAAATTCTTAGTTGTCTGAAGTGACAAATAAAAAGAAATAAAAAAAGTTCTCTAAAATGATAGATAAAACATAATAGAGCGAGCACATTTTTGTTGTGGCTCTTTATATTTTTGGAAGAATATTACCCATTTTATGGTGTTCCCAATTGTGAAGGCATATGGTCTTATTCCCCCCCCCCCCCCCCCCCTCTCTTTTCTAAATTTGCATGCTCTACAGAATCTGCATTTTATGCTGACCCTTTGTGCCTACATGTTCAAATTTGATCTCTAAGAGGACTAACACCACTTAAAATGAAGATTCAATTGATTTATTAAATGAAGTCTCTTTAGAACTTGATTGGATTCATATATCTCAAGAATTCAATTGAATCGTAAATTGTGTTCGATATAAACTCTTTCTGATTTTCAAATCATTTAATTTTGGTACTGTTGTTGATATTTAGTTTTGGTATATACAGCATGAGACATCCTTCTTAAGTATACTTCTGGATTCAATTACATGCGTAATTAGGTTAATATCTCAGGTTATAACTGTTAAATTAAACTTGAAACCTCTGTCTACAAAGTTTTTTTCTTATGTTCTGATATTGAACATGTTAATTCTGGCCAAAAATAAAAAAGAACATGTTAATTAGTGGCAAACATGCAATTGTAGTTGCTGCTCAATTATAAGTTGAATGATTTCTCACCTGTTGTCTATTTTCTTGTCTCTTGTAGGTGGTATCTGAATGTGAGTTGAAGGAATCTCCG
>JANHAO010003971.1:0-25160 GCA_026873985.1 Saraca asoca
AAATGAGATAACTACTCACTATGGGCTTCATCTTTGATATGCATATAATCATAAATGCCATGTAAGATGAATATACAACCTTTTTTTTTATCAAATCAACAAAATGTATAGTATAAGATACAATAGAGCTCAATCCAATTGACTCTAGGGCACCTATTTAACTATCAGAGTCCTGTTTGGGCGAAGCATCGACAAGAGGAGCAAGTAGATCATCCTTCATTTGACTATTAGAGGTTTCCTTGACCTACGGGTTGCTCTCTCTTTGAATGGCACCTTCGGTAGGAAGGACACCACTTACAGACTTCGCACTTCGGTCAGAAGAAGTAGCTCCCACAGCTCGTGCAACTCTCATCTCGAAAGCCTTTGTCTCCTTAAAAGCATCTTCCCTAGAAAAGGAAAAATCCATATTCAGGTGCCGCTCCCACATGGTGAATAGGAAAGAGGAGGATGTTTCAGATTTTACTTTCTCTGTTGCCTTCGCATCCAGCTCAGCGGTCTCAGCCTTAACCCAAGTGACCTCTTCCTGTTTCAGAGTGATTTCCTTCCTAGCTGCTTCAAGTTCCTTCTCGACAGCTTCAGCCCACCAAGCTGCAGCTTCTGCTCATCGCATAGCTACCTCAGCACCCCTAAAGTGTCATATCCAAGTCACATTTTGCTCTCGACAACCCTTCAACCACTTTGTTGAGATTGGTTGTGATGGCCTCGTGACTTGCCACCTCACGAGATCGGGCTTCCTCAACTTCTCTTTGAGTAACCTCAGCATTCATTGCCCTATTCTCTAGCTCTAGTGCCTTAGCGATCACAATAGCTAGGTCACCCTCGAGCTTGGCATTCCTTTCTTTCCAAACCTGGAGCATTTCCCTCATCTTTATCATTCCTAACACACCTTGAAAAGTTAAATGGATCAAGTCAGACTAAGAAGGAGCAAAAGAATCAAGGTAAAATGGCACTACTTACCAACAGGTCGTGACGTGTGGCATAGCACATCAACCCTCCATTTAAGACCTCCTTTGTTACCAGCACTTAGGGACTTGTGTGGGGTCCCAAGATCACCCCCACATTGCTCTAGAGAAAGTTGAAATATTTTTGCGTGTTTAGGCCAAGACCCAATGGAGGCTCCTTGGCTGCGACTTTGCGAGCCACCCGTTTCGAAAAGGTGGTGACCCTCTTCCTTTTGTTCACTTTTTATTTCTTGGCTAGGGGCTCGAATGGGGTCACAACCTTGACCACCTTGGTCACCTCAAGAAGTGAAGTGGGGGCTAACTCTTGTGAAGGTGTCTCAGTCATGGTAGGAGAAGATTGGTTTATGGCAGCGGGAGCTACAACAACATTGGAACCTGACAAGGTTGCAGCAACTTCGAGATCTTCGGGCTTATTAGGAGGTGGCCTTCGAAGGATGAGTTTCACCATGTTTTCATAGTCTTCAAAACATGTCGGACCAACTTCTCTAACTCCATGAGCTCCGATCTTTCTCGTGAGCTTGATGTCCAACAGAGGGGTGAGTTGATAGGAATGAAGAAGATCATCGTCGAATCTCAGATTGTTTTTCAGATTGCTTATGGTAGCAAATCAGTCAAGTTCCTCAGCCTCTTCGACCTCTAATGTTGGCTTCTCCTTGCTAGCCTCGACTACAAAAATAAGACAGAATGTTAGAAACGGCAACATGAATTCATGATAACTTGCTTGACCTTAGCTCACTTACTAGATGTTAAAACAAAACCAAAGCTATGAAGAGGAGGCAAGGATGGGCACGAAACATAAAACCAATTGGTTTTATAATTCCCAACGTTCGATTTGCCATTGGCATCCCCCTAAGGTAGAACCCTCTTGAAATTGGTATGCCAAGTCATGAAGTAATAAATCCCATTCGAATAGCCCGTACTCCTAATACAATAAAGGTGGCACAAAACTCTTGTAGATGATGGGGGAAGATTATTTCCCAAATACACAAGTGCAAGAAAAGTGAACTGAGAGTAGGAGTTCAGGGTTAGTTGGAATGGGCAGAGCTTCAATCTATTTAGCAAATTAACAATGAATTGGTGATCTGAAAACTTAAGCCCAGTAGCAACATGCTGGATACTGACAGTAACAAATCCTTGAGGAGGATAGGCTGCGTGGTCACCAAGAGAAGCCGCCATGAGACAGTAACCTTTGGGGAAGCGGTAATGTTCAACTATGTTTCGAAGTTCATTCAACTCGATGGTTGAAGGGTAATGATTAAAGAATGAGCGACCTAAAGAGCTCTCAGCGACCCGCTGCCCCTCACTGGGGTCAGGTTAAGGAACAGGTCGTTCAGCAACCTCACCGCTCTTGGAGGTCATTTCAACCAAGGTGAATGTCAGCTCCTCACTTTGAGCTAGGGAGTCAGGCTTGTCATTACTTCTTATTTGGTGACTTCAGTGTTTATGAGCTACAACCATCTACATAGAAGGGCAAATAGTTAGGTCTCTTTAAGCAGACCATATCAGAAAAGCTAAAGCTTATCTTTACTAAAAAAAAAAATTTCTATGCAGTAGATCGTACATGTCTCAAGCCACCATATCAGAGACCTAGACTATTAGAAACTTGGAAGGATAGCCGATAAAGCCTAACAGACTACTAAACCCAGAGAAGACTGAAAGCTAAACCTAATGGTCTATAGCCAGGAAATTGCCTAACAATTTTTAGTAGTAAAAAAGAGCACTTACCGTCGGCCCAGGCAACGCGATATCAGAAACTCATAAAACAACAACATTGTAAAGGCAAAAGTCCTGAGAGGGCTTACCATGTTAAAAGAATAAGTCAAATTCTAGAATGGATGGAGATGAAATGGGATTTTGAATGAAATGATCAATCCACAGCAATAGTAGTGATAAGACCAATGAAACAGGAGAGCGAGATTAGAAACAACTACTCAAAGAACTTGTGAGGCAAAAAGTTAGTTTTCAAAAATGAGATGGAAAGAAGAGGTTTCCCATCTAATATGGCCTTGATGGTTGGACCATTTGATTTAGAGACTAATCAACTGCCCATAATCTGACAGTCTAGATAATGACCGGGCATAGCCATCATCCTAACAAGGGCCTACTCGTAGGAAGCAATCAATGGAAGCCGGCTTACAGTCTACAGTAGCCCATTTGCAGAAGTCGTACTTATCAAATACATGTATTATTTGATGTAGTAGATTTATAGCTTAATAAATTACATTTATAACCTCCTAGCCTCTATAAATAGGAGGGGGAGATCATTGTAAGATAGAGTGAAAAATACATAATAAAACTCTGTCAAAGTAGTGATAGAATCTTTGTATTGTAGTTCTATTGGCCAGAACAATGAAACCACTGCACAAAGCCAATAAAACCATTGTGGACGTAGGGGTCACACTGACTTTGGCTAAACCACGTTAAAAAACCTTCTTTGCCTTTACCGTTCTTCCTCTCCATCTCCTCATCTCTTATTTATCCAACCAATCTTTAGTTTGGGGGTTTTAAGAACTATTCTAGTTGATTGAGATTTGGGTTTACCAAATTTTACCGTTAACAAAAAATAAGATAGATTGATTATGTTTAGGTTGTTTGATTGAGATTCTGGTTATAATTATTTTTAGGGTTAAAAGAAGTTTTAGTCTTTATAATTTTACTGAATTATTAATTTAATCCTTATAATTTTATTTTGTGTAATTATATCCTAAAGTTTAGAATAATTTGTAATGAAGTTCTCATCATCAACTTGTATTAGGTCTATATAACATGAACGAATTAACTTAGAATTCAATTGGAATTTATTTTTTTTTCTTGTTTTTCATCAATGATTTCAGAAAAAAAAAATCAACTTTTAAAATCCTTATTAATATGTATATTCTTTTTTCTTCTTCTAAACAAAATAATGAAGACAATTTTTTTATATAATAAGTAAATATTAATAAATAATTTGTAGTGAGATAAACATAACAAGCTAGTAAAAATAAAATACTAGCATACAAATTTAGTAGATACTTAAAATTTTATTAATTGGATTTAATATTAGTTGATAGAGAGAATTTAATATTAAATGATTTTATATTCTAAGATATAATTATATAAAATAAAATTATAAGAACTAAAATATACATTTAGTGAAATTATAAGGATAAAAACCACCATTATTATAGCTAGGTTAGAATCAAAGATGATTAGCATCTAACTGATTGTATTTTTTTACATATAAATAGAAGTTCTTTGTTGAAGCAAATTGTTCAAGCCATTCACAAATACGACGGTTGACTACATATAAGGGCTCTCAGTCGTTGGCAATGTGCTCTTAGCTTCGCTTGTAGAATAAAAATCACACGCACAAAATTTGAGAACACTTTCTCACTCAAATGAAAAGACAGAGAATCAAAAATAGAGTTTCAAGGATCCATAGGGGATGGCTTAGGTGATGGTGAAGTTTTCAAAGTCTGAGCAAGCTTGTTGAGGTTGAGCTCCTCCATCCTTTTCTTGTTCTCTTCTAACCTCTGTCTCCTGCGTTCTTTAGATATTGTCTTATCCACACTATCCTTCCTGATAGAAGCAATCTTTAATAAACAATCCGATCCGTCGTTCACGCTGGTGGAAACAACTTTGGAAACACACCTTGTTATAGATTAGTTCAATGTAAAGTTTGTTCTTACAAATCAGACGCTATTACAATATTTGTCTCAATTTTATTAAAATTTTATTAGTTGTGTTGTTTACTTCTTATAAATAAAGACAATTCTCAACGAACAAATTCTAAAAATGTTTGCTTTGTTTCTTGGGCTGTATTAAGTTTTGTAGAGGGTCACCATGACACATGTCAACCACTATCAGCACAGACTTTGTTGTATAGGATCCAACCAATTAAATTCTGTACCCTAAAAATCTCCGAGTCCAAAACAATTAGATTAAAAGTTGTCCTGATCTATGACAGTACCAGATACAATAGTCTATTGGGTCGTGAATAGACTTGACGGTAAAAAAAAATTATGTTAATGGTGGAACAAATTAATATGTCTATAGGAATTGTAACTTTTGTAAGGGTTTGGAAAAGTTTTATTCCTTATCATTTTATTAATTTATAATTTAATTCTTATAGTTTTATTTTATATAATTATATCCTAAAGTTTAAAATTATTTGTAATTAAATCTTTATTATTAATTAACAAAATTTTTTGTGTCTATTAAATTATATATTAGTATTTTACTTTTACTAATTTGTTATATTTACTTCACTAAAATTTATTTATCAATTTTTAGCTATCATATAAAAAAAAACTACCTTTATTATTTTCTCTAAAAGAAAAAAAAAAGAAATCTTCATATTAATAAGTATTAAAAATGTTAGAGTTTTTTTTTTTTCAAAATCATTGATAGAAAACAATAAAGGAGCTGAAAAATTGAATTCAAATTGAATTCCAAGTTATCTTATATTACTTGGATTTATGCGAGTTGATGATGAAAATTTAGTTATAAATCATTGTAAATTTTGAGATGTAATTACATAAAATAAAATTATAAGATTAAATTATAAATCTAATAAAATTATAAGGATTAAAAATTTTATTATCCCTTTTGGTAAAAAAATTATATATTTTATCTTTTTTTTCTACCAAAAGATGTTACATTTTATAAGACTTTTTTTGTGTCACTAGGCTAACCGAGAGAGTTATAATTTTATTTATATTTGTTACATGTAAATATCATAGACACTGTAACAGTTTATAAAAAAATAATAAAGAAATAGTTTCATAAATATTATTTTAATTCGCCAAAAAAATAGTATGTTTTTCAAAAAGGAAAAAAGAACATTCTGATTTGAGTGTTTATTGAAGTTTATGTTTACTAATTTATATTCATAGGTAGTAAGGAATAACAAAGGCTACTTCCCCAGACTATTTTTTTTCAATCATAGCCTACATTTGTGGAAGCAACCTTCACCTTCTACACGAGAGAAATGGGGCTTCTGCGGTGCCTTTGTAATCCTGCGTTTCATTCCATATAATGGTGCCTTTGTAATCCTGCGTTTCATTCCATATAATGGTTTGAGGTATAACTCCTTGTAATTTTGCGCAAAATTTTAAGAAAAATATACTTTAGATCTTTAAAGTGTTATTGAGTAATAAATTACATCTTTAATCTTTAAAAGCCTATCAATTACATTTTTAAAGTTCAAAAAAGTTTTATTGTAACAAATTACCTTCTTAAACTTTAAAAACATATAAATTATATCCTCAAAGTTTACAAAGTTACAAATGACTCCTTAAAGCTCGAAGAAACAAAAAGTATTGATCGACTATTAATTTTAATTCTAAATCAGTAAAACTATTTCATATATTTTATTAAGGAACTTGTTTCTTCACCATAAAGCATAAAATTTGAATTAAACATATTGTTTTATCACTAAAATATAAGTTCATAATTTAAATTTGAAGAATGATTGGAACTAATAATACATTTATAGTTTGCTTTGTGCTTCGTATGAAAAATAAAATAAAATAAGACCTCATAGGTTTAGTTTAAAACTAATAGCTAATTTTTCAAACTTTAAGGTGATAATTTGTAAATTTTTAGTTTGAGAAAGTAACTTACCACTCAATGAAATTCTAAGGGTGTAAAATATATTCTTTTTTCAAAATTTTTAATTGAATAATTATAATTTTGTTATATGGATGTTCCGGAAGCATGTTTTGGGTTGGTCAAGATCCAATTGGAAGCCCACTTAGACCAGTGGAGGTCCAAGATAGAGTTTGAGGTCACTGAGTGAGGACCTTTGACTGTCGGGTGCGAGCTGGAGGCATCTCGCAACGTCACAAAAGAAAGGGTGCAGCTCGTTGAAGAGACTTTCGATCCCTCAGCAAAGAACCCGCGATCTTCGGAGGAACGACCAGGTACAGATGACAAAGATCAGCCAGAGCCATCAGCTCACTCAAGTTCCGGCTCACCTACTAACAACGGATACCTATACAGAACCCAGTCAGCAACCTAAGGCACACGTTTCCTGTTGACAGCTCAGGCTCCAAACTTACTCATCAGCTCTCCGGAAATCCGACAATGATTTACCCAGCATTAATTATCTGGCGCCAAGCATTAAATGCCCTAAACGATGGAAGTAATTATTTTGTTATTTATGAAATTACACTCGTAACCCTTCCCCTTTCTATAAATAGAAAGAGGGGGTCACCATAAAAAAAGGAGAAAGATACATACAGAAACTCTGTCAGTATTGAGAGTGAACATTGTTCATCTAGAGAGAACTCCATTGCTGTATTCCTACCCTGCACAGCCAAAACTTGTAGTGCATAATAAAAGATCAACGTGGAAGTAGGGGCCAAACTGGCTTTAGCCGAACCACGATAAACTCTTGGTGTTGTGTCTTCTGCCATATTTAGTTTGCAGCCAGGGTAACATTGAACTTAACTCGTTGGTTGAATTTTGGTGTCAACATTTTGGCTCTAGAAAGAGGGCCCCCACTGCATATCCTTCATTTTCAATCTTCGATAAGCTGTTTCAAACATAATGGCAAGAGGAAGAACTACCAGGAGTGGAGAAGTTCCAATTGACCAACCTGAAGGTCAGGTACAATAGCAGAACACAACCGTTCCCACAATGGGTGCCAACACTGGCACAACTTCCTTCGTCCAACACCAACCCATAGTCCATGAAACTGATGGGGCACAGACTTGGCAACAGTGCCAAGAGGCGCTTAACCGGTGCCAAGAAGCACTGGTTAATACCATGAAGGAATTGGCCGATATGGTATGAATACTGGCTCAAACACGTGCCTAAGGTGCGCTAAGATAGGATGAAGTGGTTGCACCCAAGGTTGGACGTCATTAGTCAGGGCCTTGACATAAAGAGCAAGCCAGGGATGAGCGTCATCAAACCGGCTCACAGCACTCATCTAATTCACGACTGAGGTCCGAAGTCCATTAGGACTGAGAGGACAGGGAGGATGATCCCCAATATGAGAGCTCGCACGAAATTGACAGCAAGCAAGAAACAGATCGTGACATGTCCGATCGTGAGCGCGGTAAGAAACACATAACTTCAGACTGATATTCTCATAGTAAACAAGAAGAAAGGAGTAGAAAGACCCCTAGCCAACGGTCTAAGTCACAAGATCCGATGGTCGAATAATTGCTCCAGAGGATGGAACAACTGGAGAAGAACTCTGCATCCCAGGGGGAACCGGGATCACACGAGGAGAGAATTCCACTCTCCTGCCAGATCAAGGCGGAGCTCCTTCCCCACAGATTCAAGATCCCAAACATCCCCCTCTACAATGGGGATAGTGATCCTTATAGCCACTTGGATGCCTTTAACATCCGAAATGCAAAGAAGGCCCGAAGTGAACAATTTCAGTATCAGCGTCGCTATGATACTTACACTGTCTTGTCAGACGCGCCAGACAGGATCTATGTGACGGAGAGAGATAATGAAGACTTTAATAGGCCTAGGCCATTAAAGATCCCCATTGAAAAGAGAAACCGTAATAAGTTTTGTGCCTACCATAGCAAGGTCAAGTACAACACATTAGACTGTTAGGTGTTGAAGGATGCCATCAAAGACCTCATTAAAAGAGGCCGCCTGAGAGACTACGTGGTAAGACCCCAGGGCAGCGACCCCCGCGTCCCCAGTAACCTATGCTACAATGCCATCAAACTGCTAAGCACGAGGAAGCATCATCTATGAGGACAATCTTCACCATACACAGTGGACCTCATATCGCAAGGACCACAAACCGATCGCACGATCGCTATGTGCGAGCGGTAGGTCGTGTCCTTCTGACAAGTCATGTAGAGCGTGAAAGGCTCGCCAAGAAGGCCGGGATATCTTTCGGTTGTATTTCCTTCATGGAAGAGGACACACAAGGGGTCCATTACCCCCATAACGACACGATAGTCATCTGGGCGAAGATCAACGATGCCGAAGTAAAAAGGATCATGGTGGATACTGGGAGTTCAGTGAACGTAATGTACAAAGGGTGCTTTGATCCGATGGGTGTGAACGAGAATCAGTTGGACCCATCACCTAAGCCCTTCTACGGCTTCACTGGAGACAGAATACTCTCAGTAGGATGGATTAAGCTCCCACTAACTCTAGGAGATTGCAATAGGCAAGCGACCGTCATGGTAGACTTTCTCATTATAGACTATCCCTCGGCTTATAATGTGGTACTAGGACGACCTGCCATGAACGATTTTGACATGGTGACATTAACTCGGATGTTAACCATCAAGTTCCTTACCCCGAGTGGAATTGGGCGCGTACGAGGAGAAGAACAAGTAGCCTGACGTTGCTATAAGGAGGCAGTTAAACTCAGGGCCCAAGGAAAGAAAGTAAATCTTGTGTCCGGGGGAGAGCCCCGAGCGATGAGCGAGAAAGGGGTTAGTTACGACCTCGACCCTTAAGAGGTGGATGCTAAATGAGCCATCGGGCCAGTTGAGGAACTGGAGGACGTGCAAGTTAGTGAAGTAGACGAGCAAAGATGCCTCAAGCTATGAAGTACCTACCACCCGATGTGAAAGCACAATTGGTAGGTTTTCTCAGAGCAAACGTGGATGTTTTTGCCTGGAACCATGAAGATATGTAGGGTATCGATCTGAGCGTAATGTCGTATAGACTAAACATTGACCCCTAGGTCAAACCAATTTGCCAAAAGAGAAGACTGATAACTGCTGAACGCTACATGATGCTTAAAGAAGAGGTGGACAAGCTTCTAGCAAATAACTTCATTCAAGAGGCATGATACCCCACCTGGGTGGTTAACACTGTACTCGTTAAGAAGAAGAACGGGAAGTGGAGAATGTGTATCGATTTCACTGATCTCAACAAAGTATGCCCTAAAGATAGCTTCCCTTTGCCAAGGATAGACCAGCTAGTGGATGCGACTGTAGGACACGAACTGCTTAGCTTTATGGATGCCTACTCAGGGTATAACCAAATCCTAATGGCCGCACAGGATGAAGAGCATACCTCATTCGTAACCGATTGTGGGTTGTACTGTTATAAAGTGACACCCTTCGGACTTAAAAACGTGAGGGCAACCTATCAATGGTTAGTGAACATGATGTTCCGAGAACAGACTGGTAAGACTATGGAGGTATATGTAGACGACATGCTGGTGAAATCCAAATAGCTCGTCGATCACGTTTGTGACCTTAACGAGATGTTCCAAACCTTGATAAGGTACCGAATGAAGCTGAACCCGCACAAATGTGCATTCGGGGTAGCCTCAGGCAAATTCCTCAGCTTTATCATCAATAATAGAGGGATCAAAGTGAACCCAGAGAAAATCAAGGCACTGCTTGACATGCATTCTCCCATAGGACCAAAAGACATCCAAAGCCTAAATGGTCAGGTTGTTGCGTTTAGCAGATTCATCTCTAAGGCAACGGACAAGTGTGTTCCCTTCTTTGACGTCCTCAAGAGGGAAAGGAGGTTCAAATGGACCCCTAAATGCGAGGTCATATTTCACAAACTTAAGACATATCTCGGGCAAGCACCTCTCCTTTCTAAGCTGAAAGAGGGTGAAAGATTAATCGTATACTTGGGTGTATCCCAGCATGCCTTGAGCACGGCACTTACGTGAGAAGAAGGAGGAATTCAACTCCCCATCTGCTATGTAAGCAAGAGACTACCAGACGCAGAGACAAGATATTCACCCATGGAGAAGCTCATCTATTGCCTGGTCTTCACCTCAAGGAAGCTTCGACCCTATTTCCAAGCCCACAGCATCACAGTCCTCACTCAGTACGCACTAAGACAAGTTCTACAAAAGACAGACGCCTCAGGATGACTGCTGAAATGGGTAATAGAGCTCGCACAGTTCGACATTGAGTATAAGCCCAAGACAGCTATTAAGGGGCAGGCACTGGTAAATTTCATTGCCAAATTCATAGGCCCCTTAAAAAATGAGGTAGAATTCCCTGAGGCCCCATGGTGGGAACTGTTCATTGATGGGTCATCTGGTAATCAAAAGGCCAGAGCAGAGATGCTTCTTATTAGTCTAGAAAGACATAAGGTCTTTAGCGCCTTGAGGTTTGGCTTTCCGGCTACAAACAATGAAGCTGAATATGAGGCCTTGTTAAGGGCTTACGACTAGCCAGAGAAGTGCATACCGAGAGGATAAAGATTTTTAGTAACTTGCAATTAATTATTTGTCAAATAAAAGGTGAATGCCAAGCCCGTGGGGGAAAATGATGAGATATCTCCACAAAGTCCAAGAGCTACTAGGCTTCTTTCAACAATTCGAGATCACTTAGATCCCACGAGCTCAAAAAGCGCACGTTGATGCCTTGGCTTGTTTGTCCACCACTGATGATCCTAACCTTGTAGGAGTGATCCCGGTAGAGCTCCTTCCATCCCCAAGTGTCGAACAACAAGACGTTGTCATGGCATTTGCCAAGGTGCCCAACTTCTGGATGAATCCAATCCTAAACTACTTGTAGAATGAGAAGTTGCCAAAAGACAGATTCGAGGTGCAACGTCTGTGAGCCCGAGCAGTTAGATACTGAATCCACAATGACATGCTCTACAAGAGAGGGTTCATAACCTCACTTTTAAGATGCATAGATGGTGAAGACTATAGTACTGTCTTGGAGGAGATTCATGCAAGGCATTGCAGAAACCATGCTGGGGGGCTATCCTTGGCACAAAAGGCCCTTCGACAGGGATTTTATTGGCCAACAATGAAGTAGGACGCTATCAACCTCATCAAAAGGTGCAACAAGTGCCAGAGATTCACGAAAGTGCCGCGAGCCCCACCATCTTACTTAAAACAGATGACAAGTCCATGGCCATTTGCAATTTAAGGGATAGACCAGATTGGACCATTTCCCAAGGCATGGGAAAATTGTAAATATGTGATAGTAGCTGTTGACTACTTCACCAAATGGGCAGAGGCAAAGGAACTCACTGAGATCTCATCCTCTAAGGTTGAAAAGTTTGTATGGAACAATATCATTTGTAGGTCCGGGGTCCTGTAGCAGATCGTTACCGATAATGGGACCCAGTTCACTAACGAGTAGTTCATTAAGTTCTGCAATGACCTCAAAATTTTTAAGAGCTTCACAGCCATAGACCACCCGCAAGCCAACGAGTAGGTAGAAGCTGTTAACAAGATCATCAAAAAGATCTTGAAGACTAAGCTAGAGGCTAGAAAAGGAGCCTGGGTAGATGAGTTGCAATCAGTATTATGGGCCTATAGGACCACGCCTTGCAACTCCACGGGAGAAACCCCCTTCTCCATGGTATACTGGTGTGAGGCAATGATCCCCATAGAACTTGAAGTCGCTACATAGCAAAGAGTCACTTTCGATCGAGAAGATAATAACCAGCTACTCGCTACGAACCTAGACCTTTTTGAGGAAGCAAGAGAAAGAGCTAGCCTCAGGGTTGTAGCTCGTTAGCAATGGATAGCGAGGTATTACAACCGTAAAGTGTGAGCTCAAAAGTTCAAACCCAGCAACCTCATCCTGCGCCTTGTCCTCCCCGGGTCCCTCAAATCCAATGAGGGGACCTTGGGACCGAATTAGGAAGGACCGTACATTATCAAAAGGATCGTGAGTGATGGAGCCTACCATCTGGGGGATATGAATTGAGAAGAATTCCCTCACACTTGGAATGCTGAGCACCTCTGCCATTATTATTAATAAGTGTCTCGGTAACTTATAGTTAATTCATTGTACAAATGAATGTAATTCTTTGAATTCTTTGGAATAAGATTGGAGATTTTTATGCTAAGTTATATGTTGAATGATGCAATAATAGCTAATGTGTCTAACTCTTGTATGAGCATGGCTAAATGAGAGCCAAGCATTTGAGCATGCAAACAATAAGGATAAAAAGAGTTCGGCTTCACTACAATAAAATTATACAGGTTGTTCATGAAGTTCATAACATGTGCCAGGGGCATCAAAAAGAACAAAAGTTATACAATTCTTTCTCTAAGGGGATAGAGCCTCTAGGGCTGAGCCTTCGACGTGTTGAGGACTAGGAGCCAGAACATCGAGAACACCATGCATAGGAATAGCATCAGCAACTTGGGAGCTATCCTCTCCCTGGACCGTAACTCTGGTATAAGGCACACTGACTTTGGCACCAAGACCTTTCCTTGCAGCTCGAGCTTTCCATTGTTCTATCACCTCGATGGCTTGGGGACTGAAAAAGGAGTAGTATAGCTCAGGGTACTTTTCCCATAAAATATAAAAGAATGAAGCAAGAGTTTCCCTTCTCGTATCCATAGCGGTCTCTGCCACACGTGAAGACATCTTGGCTTCAACCTTTGTCACTTTCTCCTTAACAAGTTGTAACTCTTTCTTTAGCGTCATCACCTCTTCAATAGAAGCCTTAACCCACTGCTCTTATCATCCCTTCGACGGTATTTGCCACCCTATTCATTTCCCATAGTTGTGATTGGGCCTCATACAGCTCTATCTTCACCTTATTAAGGTTGTTGGTGGTGAGGCCGAAGTTCACCTCCATATCCTCGCGACGCTTCATCTCGTGAGATAATGTGGCCTCCAACCCCTTTGTTTTCTTCCCAAGTCCTCGCACCTCAACTCGTCGGGCCCTCAGCTCATCCATGAGAGTCGATCTCACTTTGTCTCGCTCTTCGCACATCGCAACATTCTTTATCAACAACAACACGTTCTGCAGAAATGAGCAGTAGGGTCAAAATTGACAACAAACGAAATGGTTAAGGTAAAAAAGAGAGAGAGAGAGAGAGAGACACACTTATCGTTAGACCCGCCAAGCCGCGAATCCCACCAACCTCCCAAGGGAGAGTTCCTCACTCTCCAACGCATTGATCTTACCATCATTGCCCAAAATCCTACCGAAGTTTTCAACAAGTGTCTGAGCATGCACCTTTGTTTCAAAGTCGGGCTCAGCCAACGGCTTTGTGCGGTTGACTCCTGATGGGTTTTAAGAGGTTGCCTTCTCCTTCCCCTTGGCAATCCTTTGTTTCTTTTGAAGAGGACCAGAGGGACTGTAAGGACTTGTAGTACTGGTTGCCTCCACCTTTCCAAGACGTGGAGGGGAGGTCAGGTCCGGAAGAGAGACCTCAACAGTAACAGTTGGTTGCTCTATGATAACCAAAATTGCTTCGGCCTCATGGTCGTTGGAGCTTCAGGGGCAGGTCCCATGTCGGGAGCTAAGGGCTGATCCACAGTGATTTGGGTTGAAACAACTTTGTGACCTGAAGGAGCCTCGTCCTCGCTATCCGATGGGGGCATTTTGAGGATCAAGTCCATAATTTTTTTGTACTCGTCAAAGTTTGCGGGCCTAACCTCCGTCAGCTAACAAATCCCTACCTCTTTGATCATTATGGTGTTTATTGGTGGGGCAAGCTTAAAGAAGTAGAGAATGTCTTTGTCGAACCTAAAATCATTCTGAAGATCCTTAGACAAATCGAACCAATCCAGAACCCCCAACTCGTTGGCCCCGAGTGCTGGCCGTCTACCAGTCCCGTCTGCAAAAGTTGAACAAGAGGTTAGAATTCAGAACAACAAGTCACAATCTAGGATGGATATAAAAGAAGTAAACAAATTCATCTATTCCTAGCCCACCTACCCGGAACAAGCACAAAATTAAAAATTTTAAGATATCTCAGCGAAGGACATGAAATATAAAACCAGCGAGACTTGTAGGGTCTGGCATTGGACTTCCCCCTCATGTCCCCCTGCGGAAGGATCTTTTTATGAGGTGTCTACCTGGCCAGAAGGTAATAGAGCCCATCCTCAGATTTAGCACAACTCAGGTCATAAAGGTAACTGAGGGTTTCAGGTGATGGTGGAGGGAGGCCATTGCCCTTGTGAATAAGGGTCAGCAAAATCAATGAAGTATATGAGTTTGGCATTAGCTGAAATGGGCTAAGCTTTATTTTATGTAAGAAATCAATGATGAAAGGATGAATAGGGAATCTTAATCCGGCGGTGAGGTGCGGGATGCTAATGGCTACGAAGCCTCGAGGAGGATGAGCGATGTAGTCATATGGAGCAGGGACCATGACGCTGCACCCCTTTGGGATCCGGTTTGACTCGATGATAGGAGTAACATTGCGAACCCATATAATGGACCTATGATGTTTAAATACGTGACAGTCAGGGCGTTCGCTTGAAACCATCCTTTGACCTTCGGTGCATCCCGAACGAGTCCCTGGGTTCGCAGCAATCTCCCTTCCACTTGTCATCGCAACCCCAACTTCTCAAATGTTTCTTGTATCTTGAGACGAATTCGGTTCATCATCCTCACTCCTAATCAAGTGACGGCGACGTGCATGACTCACTCCCATCTACATAAAGAAAGCAAAAGACTAATAAGCTCACTGAGAGTGAACCGTACTAAAATCGGGATTAATGACCCCTATTTCGTAGGCCATGCACATTATGCCACCGCACTGACTAGTTGAACTTCGGGAAACGGAGGAGACACTCCGGACAAGTAACAAAATCTCAAAAGACACAAATATGTACCAGGAATCCTAGGGCATACAGCAACCCAACTATTCCATTTCAAATAAAGACTAAGTGTCTTAACCATATCTACCCATCAGCATCATCGTCTCCTAATCGATCAGAATCAAATCCTCTATTTCCTATAAAGGAAGAAAATTGCATAAAGCACAGAGTTAGGGGAGGCATACCATGATTATTGGAGACAAAAAGTCTCAAAAGCTAGGGTAACAGTTGAAAGCGCAAGCAGAAGATGACAGAAACCATTGGCGAAGAAGCTATAACGGCGGCCGAAGAAACTGGTAGGCAAAGAACACCAGAAATCCAAAAGTTTTCAAATGTCAAAGTGAGGGGGAGAAAGAAAACACTCTCAGCCTAAAAGAGAATCACAACCCCACCGTTGGATCAACAAGAGTATCAGTTACCCACGATCTGACGGTCTAGAGAAAACAGTAGCCAATAAATGATGATTCAACGTATGTGCGCCAAAAGCTGAAAATAATAATTACCAGCCACCATTGGGAAATGAAAAGTCGCATGTGTGAAACACACAAGGGAACCAATGGCTCGTTGAAATCACAGGTCACAATGTTACAAAGGATTGGGGCAAAATAGTCATCTCGCGTCCAAGTAATACGTTAGCCATACGTAGAATTCTTGCACGAGCCGCGTCCAAGTAATGTGCCTGCCCTGCACAGAATTCTTGTGTGGAACGGCCTTGCATCCAAGTAATGCGTTAACTATACGTAGAATTATTGCGCAGGTTGGGGATGAAATAACTATCTCACGTCCAAGTAATGCATTAGCCATACGTAGAATTCTTGTGTGAGCTATGTCCAAGTAATGTGCCAACCCCGCATAGAATTTTTGCATGGAACGACCTTGCATCCAAGTAATATGTTAACCATACACAGAATTATTGCGCGAGCTAGCATGACCGATTGGCGATCCGGCACATATCCTTTAAATAGGACCTTATTGATTAATGTCGATTGGCTTAAATTCCTTATGATGGAAACTAACTATCCCATTAAATACTTTGCACAACAATTGTTGAATTTTAATTTTACAGGGGCAAATCACATTGCTAGCGGCAACTAGTTAAACCGTCCATGCACGAACTTAAGGAGACAAAGGGCAGAAACATAATGCTTGAAGCTACACTAAAAGACCTCCTTCAACGAGGCATGTTTACATTAGGGGAACATATATACAAAGATAAAGCAAAGGCAAAAAGCTAACAACCCCACAAAGGGAAAGAGAGCCATATCTCAGAAGGCAAACTCCTATCAGATGAAGTGAGCGGACTCGGCTGCTCCTACTCATTACCTTCCTCAACCAACGGATCATTTCTTGACTCCCTAAACATAGAGCAATTCAAAAAGGGGCCAAGAACACAACTAGCAAGGCTGAACTTCACGGAAGAACCGTGAAGAAATAATCCAAGATCTGTACAAAACTTCCCAGGAGCCGAGGAGAAAAGCTGTACAAGGAAGTTACATGCAACAGGCTATCCATGTCTTCGAAACCTCTACAACGGACAATCCATGTCTCGAAAAGCTTCTCCAGAAGCCGAACCATCAAAAAAAGAAAAGAATGAAGTGCTTGACCACAACATCCATCGGACAACTTCACAAAAGGAGAGGAGCTCCACAGGCCTTTATAAACCCGCTCGGGTGCATTAGATGGTCCAAAAGACATTCGGCTATTCCAAATCGAATGGCCCAGAAATAATGAAGACTGCCACGTTGATGGCTGAGATAATGCACAGAGAAGGGCATGGCCTAAAGCATGAGAAATGAAAGCCTGAAATATGGAAATGACATGACAAACTGAGCATAAAGACTGACTCGTCCTGCAGGTTACAGACAAAGACTTTGATCACTTGTTGCAACTCCTAGCCCGCAAAGCGAGCTGAGAGTTGGGGGGCTTATATTATATGGATTTTCCAGAAGCATGTTTTGAGTCGGTCAAGGTCCAATTGGAAGCCCACTTAGACTGGTGGAGGTCCAGGATGGAGTTCTAGGTCGCTGAGCAAGGACCCTCAACTATTGGGTGTGAGCTAGAGGCATCTCGCAACATCACGAAAGAAAAGGTGCAGCTCACTGAAGAGACTTCCGACCCGTCAGCGAAGAACCCACGGTCTTCGGAGGAATGACCAAGTACGGATGACGAGATCAGCCAGAGCCATTAGTCCGCTCAACTTCCAACTTACCCACTAACAGTGGATACCTGTACGGAACCCAGTTAGCAACCCAAGGCACACGTTTCCTGCTGATAGCTCAGCCTCCAAACTTACACATTAGCTCTCCGAAAATCCAACAATGATTTGCCCAACATTAATTATCCAGAGCCAAGCATTAAATGCCCTGAACGACGGAAGTAATTATTTTGTTGTTTATGAAATTACACTTGTAACCCTCCCCCTTTCTATAAATAGAAAGAGGGGGTCACCATGAAAAAAAAGGAGAAAGATACATACAGAAACTCTGCCAGTATTTAGAGTGAGCACTGTTCATCTAGAGAGAACTCCATTGCTGTATTCATACCCTGCAAAACCAAAACTTGTTGTGCATAACAAAAGATCAACGTGGACGTAGGGGCCAAACTGGCTTTAGTCGAACCACGATAAACTCCTGGTGTTGTTTCTTCTTCTTCTTTACTGCCTTCTTCCACTATTTTCTGCCATATTTAGTTTGTAGTCAGGGGTAACACTGAATTTAACTCGTTGATCGGATTTTGGTGTCAACAAATTTAAATGTTTAGAATTGAATTCTTATATTTACTTTTTGTTCCCAGGAACATATTTCATGTCACTTACATGTTAAAATCTCATTAGTAATCATCAAATGTAAACATTGTTTTCAATATGAATTAATGACTATTGTAAAGCTTTCATACCATTGTATTTGCATTTTAAGTGGTTAATAATGTAAATTAAAATTAAGACACTTTATAGAGTTCTTCTGTTTTTAAAAGGAATGAATAGTTAAATAGATCATATGTCTCTCAATACATAAATTATTAACAAATCATTATTCATATATGTCAATAACAAATAAAACCATATATCAAGAAAATGATTGAAAATACCTAATTAGAAATAATAAATAAATATAAAAATTAAATTAAAAAATTTTATATTATAAGTATCTAATTAAAAATTATAAGAATTGAGAAAGTAATTTAACCTTTCTATTATCAAGTGGCCCACCTTACATTTTACAAGCAAGCTAGGAAAGGTTTCAATGAATGACACAAGATCATCACTTGGTCATGATTGAAAACTGAATTGAATTCATCTATCTACATTTAGAATTTCTGGTAGTAGTGTTTCAATAAACAGGGGAAAGAACGTACAAATTTACTCCATAGGCCATTGCTCTCCTTAGCCAACCCTCAGGGGTATAACTTCTTAATTCTACTGGCAGGACAATTTTGCATCCCAACCCAACTACAAGCAGGAATCTTCTTCAACCCCTTTTGCGTCATGGCTACCCTCAAATCATTAGCATCCTTCCAGGAACCAGTGAGGGAAAAATGATTAGTTGTAAGTACATAATTTGCCCCCAGTTCAGGCTCCAATTTAGACAACAGTTTATCATCCAACTTAAGAAGCAAACCATTTTCTTTGCATGCACCCAAAAAACTCCTTAATATGACAGCATTGGGCTCAATGGGCATGTTCATGATGAGCTCATAAGCTTCTCTAATTAAGCCAGCTCTTCCTAGCATATCAACCATGCAGCCATAGTGTTCCACTGTTGGCTTTATGTTATATAATCTCACCATCTGAATCAAAATACTTTTGGCCCTCATAAACAAGGCCCATGTGGCTGCAGGCCGACAGAATCATAGAAAATGACAGACTGTCTGGTCTCAAGCCTGAAATTTCCATTTGGGTGAAAAGAGAAATGGCATCCTTGAGATGTCCATGATCTGCAAGAGCAGAGATCATGATTGTCCATGACTGCAAATTCTTCTCAGGCATTGACTTGAAAATTTGAAGGGCTTTTTCAATATGTCCACACTTAGAATACATCTCAAAGAGAGCTGTACCCAAAGCAACATCTACTTCTATTTGATTTCTTAGAACGTAAGAATGAATTGACTTCCCTGCACAGATATTGAGCAGATGGGTGCATGCAGAAAGCAAGCTTACCAGAGTGACTGAGTTTGGCTTTTCATTTGCTAGCTTCATCCCTTAAAACAAATTTAATGCATCTGACGAAGAATTGCTGTAGACAGATAGATAAAAGTGAATAAAATGCTACTTTTGTTGGGAATTTATCTAAATTGAAGTATGCTGGGAAGAATTAATCATTATATTACATTAGAGGGTTTTATAATTAATTAAAAACCATTAAAATATTTCTCCATAATTCTGCTTCCTTTTTTTTCTCTCTTTTCTAGACTACAACAATCAACTCCAAACTTCATGCTGATTGAGTTATAAGCATTTTACCTAAAGCCATAACCAGTCATACAATTAATTTCACAATATATTAAGTAAATATTGTATTAGGAAAATAAATAAGAAATCTACAAGAAGCTGAAGCATAATTTGGAACATGAAGATTTTATCAGAAATTTCTCACTAATTTTTTCCAAAGCTTTAACCTACTAAGGTTACACCATTGCATATATTTAATAACTAATCAAATTAGAAATCTGCCTCAAGCTTTCTTGTGTCCCAGACAGGAGCGTTGGCAATACCACCTAATATGGCCAAGCTCGTTAGACACCCAAACCAGAGTGGGTTAATGCTTTGAGAGAATAAGAAACGCATAAGCTTTAATAAAATGGAGTTGACTTGAAGCAAAAGGGAAAAAAGTAGCACCCAATTAACTTTCCGATTTACTAAATCTTGAGTTAGAACATCCAGTCAAGTTAAAAATGCTGCAACAGAGAAACACCAAAAAAATTTAATAATGACAGAAATTTCAGGCATTCAATACCAAAGCATAATCCACTATTAGTTTTTAAAGCATCCATCTCCAAGTGACAAAACTAATAAATATACAAGTCACTGTTAATTGATTTCAATAAGTTAAAACAACCTACATAATAAAACACTAAAATCAAGCATAAGATGAACCCAACAACTCACCAAGCCACCAATGCAGCAATCATGGAACTCCATGACGCAACATCTCTAACAGTCATTTCATCAAAAACCTGCTTGACAAACTCAATTACACCACAGTCATCATACATCTTCAAAAGGGTATTGCTTATATATAGATTAGAATCAAACCTCATCTTCAAAATCAAAGAATGCATGACCCCACCTTCTGCAGCCAATGAACAACAATCACAAGCTTTAAGTACAAACGGGTACGTGAAATTGTTGGCATGCAGACGAACTTTCGCAACTTACAAAAGTACTTGACTGATTCAAGTGGAGTGGAGCTCTTTGCAAATGCTTTTATGATGGAATTCCGAGCAAAAAGAGGGGGAACAATGGGTATGTTATTGAATATGATTTTCGCACAATTGACAGAAATAGAACAAGCACATGAAATGAAATGAGAGACCAATTTGGGATTGTAATCAATGGCGAATTTGAGAACGAGGGATTGAACTTGGAGAAGATGGGTGACATTCTTGGATTGTTGGATGAGGGTTTGAATTTTGCAGGATACCATGACAGATGAAGGCCAAAATTAAGACCTAACAAAAAATAGAGACGAAAAGGCATGTTTCCTATTGGTGTTGGACAAAGAAGATAAATAAGAAAACAAACTGAAACACTCTTCCTTTGAATCTGCATAAAACGGTCATCTAATATCTTATATTATATTATGTTTAAAATTTGTTTGAGAGGTTTCTTAGATATTTATCATGAAATAACTATTTCATCAAATAATGAAATTTTATTCCATTACAAGAAATGAATCATTTCATTATTTATGAATTAATCATTTTATAATTATGTGTGGAACTCCATGTAATTTTTATATGATTAAAATTGTTTATTTTTATGATGAAATTCTAAATGAATTTGTTTTGTTGCAATAACTAAGTTTGATAATGACTTTGTATCAATTGTTTTTTGCTCTAAAACTTCAGTCTTAAGTCCAGTGATGTGTGATTATACTTGAATGTTTCTTGATACGCTCCTCTGCAATATGATCTGATCAGAAGGTTTCTGGTTTACTCCAAAATAATTTTCTTATGACGTAATTGCAAGAAAAAATCTAATAGTGTGTCTGATTGGTTGTTGTGATATCAAAGTATTACAAGTCTAGGAAAATTATCTTTATTGAGATAATTCATTAATTTCAAATAGATTTGTGATGTGTATGATATGCCGTTATTATTTTTTTTTTCTCAGAGTAAAGGCCTGAAGGTTTGCTCAAGTGAGTTGCACTAGAAAATATAGTTTTATATTAGTAGCTCTTTGTTATCAGGTGCATATTCACAATATTTTCCTAGTTAATTTTCACTGATAAATTTAACTGAGTTTAAATTAATTATGTTGTAGGAATGCTCTATAAATTTTTAGTTTGGTGCAAACTCAACTTTTTTGCTAAATAGTTTGAAAAAGGTTGAAGTGCGCATGTTACTTTTTACTCCCTCACACGCTATAATTCTATTTTTTGCATAGAGACTAGCAATGTAGATTGTTCCTTGATTTGTGTTACCTTTTACTGACTGATACTCATAAAAGATTGTTACAGTTGGACAATTTTTGAAAGAGCAACCAAATGAGATAGCCCTTATATCATTGATAATAATTTATGTAAAATTCAAAATTCAAACTGAAGGAGCATGATGCTTTTTGATACCAAGCATACTTAAGAGGGGGTATGCACTTCACTTCAAGATACATCATTCAATAAAATATTCTTTCCTCTTCAAAAGATTTTTCTATCTAAGTTCTCTAATATTCTTTAAGTCTTATTTGTGTTTCACTTGTAAATCTACTCTTAAGAGAATTGAAAAGCATTATAATTTTTTTGGGACAAATCATTTTGATTCTCGAGTTTTGAAAATATTCATTACCTAGAGGTTAAGTGTGAGTAATACACTTGTGGAAACCTTTTAACTAGGAATTATGCCTTGGATTGAGGCTAGAAAATCCTCAAGTTAACAGGTAGGATTTTTTGTACCTTGAAATGTCAAGTGGGAAATATTATAAGGGATACTCAAATGAAAAAGTGCAAGAGGATAGCCTTCAAGGTGTTTATTGCACTTCATAGAGATGAATAGACTCAAAAGGACAATTTTTCCTTTGGACCATGGAGTTTTTATATATCGGTGCTATAATTCTCTTTCCATATTCTTTTACTTTTCATACACTTCAAATTACTTATCTTAATATGCTATTTACTTAATCTTTTATATATTTGTTAATTACTCTTGTTAATGGGAAAGTTTCTAAAAGTATAATCTTGTGTTTTAAACACCAATTCATTCACTTTTGGTGTATTTGTCCTATCACTCCTTCCCTTATATCTTTCATATTATATTAATAAGTAAAAAAAATCTATTATGTTTTCGATACTTTTACTATAAAAATTATTTTGATAATTATATTTTTAATGATAGAATTTAAAACAAGATATTTATATATTATTTATTATACAAAATTAATTATAATTTATTAATATATAAAAAGTGTCAAAATCATGATAAAAAATCTATACTTAAAGAACAAAGCAATATAACACTATCAACTAAATGTTGGAAATTTTTGAAGCCTCACATGTTTTTTTTACTATTTTTATATAGATATTTTATTAATTTTTTATAATAAGGGTATTATTGTAATTGATTATTTTTCTCATTTTATTCCTACAATACTTTATTGTACTAAATATAAAAATAGAATGTTCATTCCATTCTTGATTATATCAAATATAATTATGGCATGACCATTCCATTCTCATTTTCACTTCCATTCTCATTCCTATTCCCATTACATGTTTTCCATCTAACCAAATGTAACATAAGTTATGTACGTCTTACTCACATCAGTCTATTTTTTACTTATAAATTTAAAGAGATTTGGTACATTTTTATCTACAAATAATATATATCATAAAAAATAGAATACATACATGACATTTTTCACCAAAAATATAAGGGGTTTGGTGTATTTAATACAAATACATTATTTTATTGTAAATGTTTATAACGAAATTACTTCTTTTTATATAAAATCAATATGTTTATAATTTATAAAATAAAAATAATTTAAAATTCATCAAATTTTATATTTACAATAATAATATTTTTGTTACATATATGGAAATTTAAATATGAATTAAAATAATAATAAATTATATTTATACATGTCCTACTTTTTTTATAATATATTATTGGTAGGCTAAAATATATCAAGCCCTCTAGGTTTGTGGATGGAAAATAGATGGATGTAAATAAAGTGTTGTTGATGGTGAAATCTGATTCTGCCAAATTCCAACCAATCGAGATCAGTCATTTAACACCAAACTACTTTCAGGTTAAGGAAATGAGAAAAGAAGAGGACGATGAAGATCACTACAAGAATTTCAGGAAATTTCAACGGACAAAATCCATTGGAATTTCACCAAATTTCATTGGAATTGGCCATTCCAACGGAAATTCCAATGGATATTGGTCCGTTGGAATACCGTTCGTTGGAATGGCCAATTCCAACGTTTCATTCCAACGGATTTCTCACTCCAATGGAAATTCCAACGGATAACGTCCATTGGAATATCCATTCATAAAATTTGTCCAACGAGTTCTTTCAACAGATTTTCCAATGGATATGTCCGTTGGAATACAATTCTAATGGATATAATCCGTTGGAGTAGTAATTTAATTTTTTTTGTTTTATTTATTTTTATCCACTCCAAGGGATATTCCAACGGGTAAGTCCATTAGAATCATATTCCCACGGATTCCATCCATTGGAATATGAAATTATTTTATTTTTTTAATTTTTTAATAGTTTGAAAAATGTTCCAATGGGTCAGTGTTTTTTGGAAGTTTCGTTAGAAATAAAAAAAATTTCCAATCACTTTTTTGTTTAATATACTACCCAATTCAACAAATCAACACAAGAAACAAAAAAAATCATAGTAAACAACAAGAAATATCTAATGAGAGAAAATCTATATAATAAATAATATAAAAAATCTATATGTAACAATGTCAATAGTAACAACAAGTAATATTTAATATCAGAGAAAATCTTAAATGTAATAATGTAAAAGATCTAAATCACTCATCCCCTAAGGCATCGTAAGTGTCATCTGCCAACTACTCTTCATCCTCATCAATGGTAGGGGCTAGAACCGAGCGAGTCTGAGAGCAATGCGGGGGTACGAAAGCAAGCTAGCCAGTGATAGAACTGAATTGCTGCTTAAGTGCTGTCAACTCACTCATGACAAGAGAGATCGCCTGCTGAGACTCTGACACCTAGGTCTCTAGTTGTCTGATACGATCTTGCAGCTGAGGGTTGATCGAAGAGTCACGCTGGGTGGTAGATGTCTGTGACCCAGAAACGGACCCAGGACCTGAGGATGCATAGTGGGCCACCTCTGATCTAAAGCCAAATGCCCTGCCCTTCTTATTTTTCCCACCAGTAGGCTGGAAAAATAAGAGGGACTCGTCCACAGATGACCCTCCTGAGACTGACTGGGATTACTCCAGTAATCTCTCAAAAGAAGCTTGCATATGATTTTCAAAGCAAAAGAAAATTAACAAAGTTTATTTCCAAAGAAAAAGAATC
>JANHAO010003972.1:0-25117 GCA_026873985.1 Saraca asoca
ATTAAGTTTAATATTAAAAATTATTTAATATTATATTAATATATAAATTCTAATATATTAAAATTATAATTTTAATATACATACACATACTAATTAATTAATTATATATTATTAGGCTAATGGGTTAATTTACCAGATTAAGCCAATAGCCTAATAAAATCAGGTTAACAGGTTAACCTAATAGCCCGATGGATTAACACTTATTAGTCCCAGACGCTTGTCGGGTTGGGTGATTTTGGACCAGTCCCTTACCAGGTCAGGCCACTGTTATCGTTTTTTGTACCAGTCTTAATCCCAGGTCAGGAAAATTATACCAGTCCCAGGCTAATCTGTTAAACCCAACCCATTTTGACACCTCTAAGTACAAAAAGTAGATGCCACATATTTGGATTCACAGGTTGAAAGTGTGACAATTGATTGCTTTTTAAAACACCAAGAGACAACATTATCACTCATGAAAAATTTGAATCCAGTGGTACTTTTTCTATTATCAATATCTCCATCAAAATTACTATCACAGAATCCCATAAGCTTGAAATTGTTAAAAGAAGAACAAAATAGCCCATAGTCAATAGTTCCTTTAAGATAGCGGAGAATTCGCGTAGCAGCCTTCATGTGAGTGGAAGTAGGATTTTCCATGGAACGACTCACTACTCCAACTGCAAAGAGAATATTGGGTCTTGTACAAGTTAGGAATTTCAAGCTACCTACAAAGCTTTTGAAAAGAGTGGGATTTTCTTTCTCTCCATCTTCAAACTTTGACAATTTTATACCACTTTCCATGGGTGTGTTCATAGGATTACAGTCAAGGATTTTGAACTTCTTTAAAATTCCCTTTGCATAGCCTTTTTAAGAAATAAAGATACCCTCCTCCAGTGGTTTCACTTCTAGGCCTAGATAGTATGACATGAGCCCTAAATTAGTCATCTGAAACTCAAGTGTCATAGCCTTCTTAAATTTTTCAAAAAGGCTTGGATTGTTACCGGTGAAAATAAGATCATCCATATAAAGACAAACAATCAAAATATCTCTATTATCATGATATTTGACATAAAGAGCATTTCATTAAGGCAGCAAACAAATCCATTATCTTGAAAGTACTTGTCAATGCGGCCATTCCATGCCCTAGGTGCTTGTTTCAAACCATAAAATGCTTTCTTCAATCTCAAAACTTTATCTTCTTGTTTGTTGATGACATAGCCCAACGGTTGCTCAATATGGACTTCTTCTTCTAGATAACCATTTAAGAAGGCCGACTTCACATCAAGTAGATTCTCCATTTTATTTGTGCTACCAAAGAAATGAGCAAACAAATAGTTTCCATGTGAGCAATAGGTGCCTAAACTTCATCATAATCAACTCCATGCTTTTGCTTGTAGCCTTTAGCAACAAGTCTTGCTTTGTATTTCTCTACATCTCCATTAGCATTCTTCTTTGCCTTGTACACCCATTTGACTCCAATAGCTTCATGACCTTCTAGTAGTGTTGTTAACTCCCAAGTTTCATTTTTCTCAATGGCTTTGATTTCTACATCCCTGACTTTTCTCCATTGATAGTCATTTATGGCTTTTTCAAAGTTAAAAGGCTCACTATCAGTAAAAAGACAAAACAAATCAATGAGACTTCCCATTTTTTGTGGCTTTTGCTTGAGCTTCCTTCAGATGATGGTGATGCCTCATAATTTGAAGCAGGTGGAGTTACTACTTGCATCGGTGCTATAGACTTTTGTTCATCTTCTTCAAAATATGGGAGAAAATCATAGATTTTTTCTTCTTGGACCTCCTAATTCCATGTTGGTTTTTCATCATTCAACATCTCGACTCACTATTACCCTACCATTACTTAGGTTGTACAATCTATAGCCTTTGGAATTTGAATCATAACCAATAAAAACATATTTAAAACTTTGATCATCAAGCTTGGATCTTTCTTGTTGTTGAACTTGTGCATATGCAATGTTTCCCAAAACTCACAAATGATTGATATTAGGCTTCATTCCACTCCAAGCTTCTTGAGAAGTTTGATCTTTGACATTTGATGTTGGTGAACGGTTGGACAAAAAAACTGTGCAAGAAATAGCTTCGGCCCAAAAATCCTTGGGTATATTTTTGGCTTTTAGCATGCATCTAGCCATATTAAGAATGGTTTTGTTCTTTCATTCGGTTACTCCATTTTGTTATGGCAATCTTGGAAAAGTCAAAGCATGATGAATTCTATGAGTTTCACAATATTCATTAAATTCTTTGGATGTAACAAAAGCTTTGATCTCATAGCCACTTTCTTTTCCTACAAAAGCCTTGAATTTTTTGAATGCAACAAAAGTTTCCAAATTTTGCTTTAGAAAGCAAACCCAAGTCTTTCTACTAAAATCATTAATAAAGAGTATGAAATATTTTCTCTTACCAAATGAAGGTGGATTGATTGGTCCACACACATCGGTATGTACAAGGTGAAGTGGCTTGATTGCTCTAAATGAGGCTTCATTTAGAAAGCTCTTTCTAGCATGCTTCCTAAGAAGACATGCTTCACACAATTGATTGGGAAGGTTAATTGATGACATTCCTTTCAGCATTTTCTTTTCTCCCATGGCCTTGAGTGCTCTAAAATTCAAATGCCCAAACCTTATGTGCTAATGCCATGCTTTATCTTGCACACAAACCTTCAAACACTTGCTTCAATTGTCTTAAGATTTAAGATGAACATTCTATTTCTTGACATAAACACTTTAGTATTCAAATTAGCATTTTAATCTCTAAGCCAAAGACATCTATCTTTCATTAGAATTTCATACCCTTTTTCAAGGAGTTGGTCCAAACTTAAAATGTTACTTTTCAATTTAGGCACACTGTAAACATCAGTAACTAGCTTATGGCTGCCATCATTGGAAGAGATAAGAATTGTACCTTCCCTTTCAATTTGGACTTTTGAAGAGTCTCCAAAGGACACATTGCCATTCACCTTTTGATTAAGCTTAATAAATTTTTCTTTGTAACCACACATGTGATTGCTTACTTCATTATCTAAATACTATAGACTATTGGCACTATTATCTTCCTCCTTCAGAGTTAGCAGCAAAGTTGACTCTTCAACTTCTTGCTTATCATCAACAAGATTAGCTTTTTCTTCAACATCACTAGCAGTATTATGACATTCCTAAGAGTAATGGCCAAATTTATGACAATTGTAGCATTCAATTTTAGATTTGTCATAACTCCTTTCATTGAATTTTGATAGAAGCCACATCCTCTTCCTCTTGATCTTCCACGACCTCTAGGTGATGGATGAACTCTTTCTTCGTTGTTTGAATTCTCACCATTGCCTTTTCCTTTTCCTCCTTGGCCATGACCACGTCCTCTTCCTATTGATCTTCCATGTCCTCTTTAGCTCTTTTCTCCTCTATCATTCTTCAAAGAAGCCTTGGCTTTGAGAACTTGTTCCAAAGGCTTTTCTTGTCTTCTCTTGATTTTTAATTCATGGGCCTGTAAAGAACCCTCCAATTCTTTAAAAGTCATGGCGTCTAGATCTTTTAATTCTTCAATGACACACACCACATAATCAAATTTGGAAGTCAAGGAATGAAGAATCTTTTCCACCACACGAACATTTTCAATATTCTCTCCATATCTCTTCAATTGATTCACAATTGCCTTCACCCTTGAACAAAAATCCAAAATTGATTCAAATTCTATCATCGTCAAAGCTTCAAAATCACCCTTTAGTGATTGAAGTTTCACTTTCTTCACTTTGTCAGCACCTTGGAGAGATGTTTTTAAAATCTCCCAAGCTACATTTGAGGTAGAAGCATCAGCTACCTTCTCAAGTATATCTTCATCCAAAGCTGTATGGATCATGGAAAGTGTTGCTTCATTTTTTGGTTCTTGATAACCTCTTTATAAAATATCACATGCTTGTTGATTGCCAAGCAAGGCCTTCATTTGTACACACCAAAGGGCATATTTCTCCTTTATGAGCTTAGGAATTGGTGGAAAACCACTCATCTTTTTTATTTTAACCAAGCTTTGATACTACTTTGTTAAGAGGAAGAGGTATTGTATAAATCTCACTTATATTGAAACTTCAAGTACAAAGGGTATTTATAGTACTCATAGGAGACTCTTGATACATGTACATAAATATACTAATAAATAAAGCTCTTGTATCCAAATGCATGAATTTTAAAAATGCAGTGGAAATACATGAACAATAAATTTGAACTCTTTCAAAACCTAAAAGACTCATGAACTTAGATAACAAGAAGGTTCTAAAATTAATATTCAATAGGAAATATATAGTAGAAAAAAATTTTATTCTTGTTTTCGATAGCCAAAAGGGTTGGCATGAAGCAAGGGTAACTGCCTTGCATTTTGTAAACATTAGGTTAGAATTGAGTAAAATTATATACACTTTTTTTTTAAATATTTCAAAGTCGCTTCTCCCTTTTACAAACTATCCAATTCACATAGTTGTAGATCTTACACTATGAGGGAGAGTGCATCATACACTCTAAAAATGAGAGTGTATAAAGAATTACTTATTAGAACTTTAACCTTACAATTTGCATGTTGAATAAAAATTATAGGGAGCAATTAGAACACAATTTTTTTTATTGCTTAAGCTTAGACTCCCAATTCTAGATTTTCTTCTTGGTCACTATAATGATAATATCATCAAATGCAACTAGGGTACAAAATGAACTTGAAAAAGGAAAAAGGAATAAAAGAAGAAACTTGATAGGACAACAGGAAAATTAGCCAAAATGTACTTTTCATTACAACCAAAAACAAGATTCATGAGTCTTTGAATTCCCCATCCCATTACACCAAAATTTGGAAATACAGGAAATTCTACATCTTGCCAACTTCCTAGAAGTTAAGAGCCAAATTTTACCTTTTATCAGAAGGAGGTCACCTAAGGGTCTTACCTTTCCTCTGTAGTCTAAATTGGCATTACGAACTACTACAACTGCAGTAAATTAGTCTCAAGTTCTATTTTTTTTTCCATCTTGACGCAAGAAAGTTAGAGACTTTCGTAAGAGTAGAGCCATTGGACTCCTTGAATCTATGGAAAAGGTTTCTTTTTCAATGCCTTCCTCTTGTGATGAACATCAGTAAGCAACCTACAAAACATGTATAAACATATTAGAGCATAAAAAAGTAGGAAGAATGAATGGCAATTACAAGGAAGATATTCCAACTATTGCCCTTTCTTTGTTTTGGTAATCTACATTTAAAAGAGTTATTGAGTTTTAAAAGAAATAGACCAAGAATTCTTATTGACTCTATCTCTTATCTTTCTATTTTTGCTTAGAGCTTAATAGACTTTGTCTAACTGACTTTTCTTCAGAGTTTTGTTTGATTTTCTTATGAGTTAGTCAGATTGCATGATCTTGTCATGTGCTTTGGTAGGTACACAATAGTCGGAGTTTGAAAAAGATCTTTGATTTTGATTATTTAAGAGTGCATGCAACTTGGATTGAGTTAGAATAAGAGGTTAGTATTCAAATTATGTCTTATCTGTAAACAGGAAGATGTAAATTTGTAAGCACTAAATTATCTACTGACTTGGCAGTTATTCTTGCTATCAATGCTAAGTTGAACTAAGTGAATTAGAAGTTTGATATTATTTATTAATGCTATGAAAATGAAATATGTTATTTGTATATACATATAGACTCTTCACACACTCCATCATACTAACATATATGACATCAACATAGTATAATCTCAAACTATGCTTAAGGTAGTGTGTGAGATAGTTTTAAGTGGAAATAATAGTTTAAAATAGATCTTCTCACTCCTTTTCAGGGCTCTCTAGTTTTTTTATTTTAATTTTTTTGTATTTTAGTGACAATAATAGTTAGAAGTGTGAGATAGTTTTAAGCACTAGCACAAGAAGCTCTGAGGTTTAACACTTTGTCCTTAGCAATGTATGGTTTTATTCTCCAAGGAAATGAATCATTAGCTTCATTGCAGAAGATTTAGAGAGGCCAAATAACTAGACATCATTTTCCATCTTTTCTAGCCTCCTCATAAGGCATAATTCAATCAGTTGAATATATTAGAAGTGCATGATCTAAGAAGTAGATAGAAGCAATAGCTATTATTTATATTTATATTTGAATATTTATATATAGATTTTAAATAATTAATTATTTAATAATTATTTTAATTACATAATAATTGTTTTTATTTATTTAAATTACTTAATAATTATTTAATGATTATTTAAAATATTAAATAATGATTTATTAATTATTTAATACTTTTTTTAATTACTTAGTAATTTATTTGATTTGTTAATAATTATTTTTGTTTAGTTCTTTGTTTGTTTTAGAGTGACAACCATATATAATACCTTCCTTGTGCTCCAAATTAATAGGCATGGATAAATCTTGGATTAGTTGGTCAAGGAATACATATGAGTATAAGGAAGGATTGAACAGATTTCTTAATTTTGCATTTGAGTGACAATACGTTGAAGGGAGAAAATATGTCCCTATCATAGTTGCAAATTCAAAAAGTGGTTGACTAGAGTTGAAGCATGTAACCACTTGACTCGAAATCAATTTTTAGCCAAATACATTAAGTGCGTATGGCATGCAGAATGCAACATGCCTGAAGCATCTTTTAGTAGAGTACATGTGGTAGAAACTCCTCAAAATCTAAGTCTCCAAAACCCTATAGAGGACATGATCAATGATGCATTTGGGTTCGATAGTCTACATGGCAAAAATGAACCTAACTCATCTCATGAAGCTGTAAGTGATAATGATGAGGTGTTAGGTAAGAGGATGTATGAAGCTTCTACTATGTTTTATGAGTTACTTAACAATGGAAATTAAGAAATTTATGAAGGGTGCACAAAGTACTCTAAGTTATCATTTCTAGAAAAATTGTATCACATCAAGTGCTTCTGTGGCATGACTGATAAAGTTATGACAATGATCATAGAGTTATTGAAAGATGCCTTCAAGCATGCTAAGATCACTAATTCATTGTACGAGGGTAAGAAAACCACCACCAAACTTAGGCTGAATTACACTATAATACATGTTTATCCAAATGATTGCATGTTGTATTAGGGGGATGATGAGAATAGGGAAACATGTAAGAGATGCCATACATCTAAATGGAAGGAAAAAGCTATAGGTAAGAAAAAGAAACAATTTACAAAAGTTTTACACTACTACCCACTTAGACGAAGGTTACAAAGGTTATTTTTGTCTACTAAGATGGCTAAGCATAGGAGGTGGCATGTAATTGGGAACTGTAATGATGGCTTGATAACGCATCCAAGAGACTTTGAAGCATGGAAGAAATTTGACTCAACTCACCCTGAATTTTCTTCAGATCCTTGAAGTGTTCACCTAGGTCTGGCTAGTGATGGTTTCAATCCTTTTGGATCCATGAGTACAAATTATAGCATTTGGCCGATAATTTTGACACCATATAATTTGCCTCCCTTGATGTGTATGAAGCCAACCTTTGTCATTCTTTCAATGATCATTTTAGGCAAACGCATGCTAGGGAATGACATAGATGCCTATTTGCAGCCTCTTATGAAAGAGCTAGAAAAGTTATGGATAGAGGGTGTGGACACTTATGATATTTCAATGCATAAAATGCTCAAAATGTGAGCGGCACTAATGTGGACAATAAGTGATTTCTTAGGGCTTGATACCCTATCTAGCTATATTACACACATCGGATTAGCTTGCCTAACATGTAACTTTGATATAGCTCCACTATGTTTGCCTCATACTAGAAAATGATGTTTTTGGGGGCATCATCATTTTCTTGGAGTGAATCATAGATTTTAGTTGATATAGGTTTGCTTTAATGAGACTCAGGAGTTTAGAAACCCTTTAAAATCACTATCAGGCATAAAAATCTTCAAACAAGTAATGACCATTAATATTACATTTGGAAAGTCAGTAGAATGGAATGCTAAAGGGAAGCAAGCTTGTGCAAATAATAGTAAAGTGGACTCCCAACAATGGAAGAAGAAGTCTATATTCTTCTAACTTCCATATTGGGAGACTAACATGTTATGTCACAATCCTGATGTTAAGCATATAAAAAAATATTTGTAACAATATCACTTGCACTTTATTGAATGAAAATGGGAGGATAAAAAATCATCTGAATGCTCGAAAAGATTGTTAGCTAATAGGTATAAGAAGGGATTTATGGCCTAACGATAAAGGGAAATACCAGTCATGTTTAATGAGAACTACAATGAAGGATATATTATTTAAAAGTTTGAAGAATATAAAGATGCCTGATGGGTATTCAAGCAACATTTCTAAGTGTATCAATTTAAAATAATGCAAGTTGTTTGTGTTGAAAAGTCATGATTATCATTTATTTATAGAGTGGTTACTAGCCATTGCAATGCATAATGTGTTGTCAGACAAAGTGATTGCAATATTGGTTAAGTTAAGCTCATATTTTAGGCAAATACGCAATAAAATTGTCAGCCCTGATGACTTCAAGAATGTTCAATAATGAATTGTGATTACACTTTGTCATTTGGAGATCTTGTTCCCCCATTATTCTTCATCATTATGGTTCATTTGTATGTTCATCTAGCTGATGAACTAGATTAGGAGGCCTAGTATAGTACCAATGGATGTACCCTTTTGAAAGGTAATAGTTAATCATATCCATTTATGTCTAGACCTATAATTCTATTTTTTTAATGATATCTTCCCTTACATAGATATTTGGGACATCTAAAGTCTTATGTATGCAATAAGGCTCAACTAGAAGGTTCCATTGTTGAAAGGTACATATTTGAAGAGTGTTTTACATTCTATTCAAGATATTTGAAAGGAATTAAAACAAAGTTCAATCCAATAAGATGCGTGAATGATGAACCAAATGGTATTGGATGTGAAGAAGTGTTTACTATCTTTCCCAAGATAGGTAGACTGGTAAGTAATGATTTTGGTTCCATGCTGACACTTATGGAGAAGATACAGTTAGATCGATATGTGTTATTCAATTGTGAAGAGGTTGATTCATTTGTGGAGTAAGTATCCACAAAAATATCCATATTCCTTTCTATCTTTCCTCAAATTATTTGGCCTAATGGTTATAATTTTGATTGTTACTTGTAAGGAATTCACATTATATGTAAAGAGAAGAATAAGGAGTTAGAGATGTTCCTTTGTTGAGATGCAGAAGATGGTTAGTAAAGATTTTGCTAAATGGTATTCTAGATGGGTAAAGTGTAAAAGATAATTACTACATAATTATTTGTTGTTGTTTAGGCACAGTTGTGAAAGATGATTTTTTTGTTAGATTTTCATGGATGATGTGGTTGGCACCATGTCAGATGATTTGAAGCAACTAGCCCAAGGACCTTTTCCAAATGTTAGAAGGTTTTCAGCATTCAATGTCAATGGATACAAATTTCACACATTAGCTCAAGAAAATGGATTAAAAACCTAGAATTCTAGCATTTTCATGACTTCTAGAACCAACTGTGTTTCCAACCATCAAGATATAAACGATGAGAATGCTGATCTTCTATATTATGGGAAATTGGTAGATATTATTGAGCTAAATTACTATAGGAAATTTGTGACCCTCTTTAAATGTGTATGGGTTGACACCACAAATGATAGAAGGTTTAGAAAGGATGCTTAGAGCTTTAATGTTGTAAATTTTAATAGGATGATTCATATTGGTGCACATGAAAAGCATGAGCCTTTCATCTATGCATCTCAAGCTCAAATGGTTATTTTGTAGAAGATCAAGTATCACTAGAGTGGAGTGTTATTGTTCTCTAAAGCTAAGAGACTTATATGACATGCGAGGGGATGTTGATAATGAGATGTGTAAGCTTAAATTGTTTGCTTAGCAAGAGTTAAGCAATTTTTTTTAAGAATGATGGTGACAATATTCAATTGACAAAGGAAGAGAAAAATGATGATCACTTGGAAGGCATTGATTTAGAAACTAATGTCAAGGAAGTTGAGAATATTTTAGATTAGGGAAAAATATTTGTTTCAATGTCAAATTACTTTTTTCAATGTCTAATTACTTTGTTAAAAAGTATATAATTTATTTCAATGTCAAATTACTTAGTTAAAGAATTTATGTTTTGTTTCAATGTCAAATTACTTTGTTAAAGAATTTCAGTTTCATGTTTTTATTGACATTTGTTTTGTTGATATGCCTAAGTCAAAATGTCCAAGAGTTTAGGATAGCAAAGGAGCATCTAGTGTCTGGTCTACTCCACCATAGCCCACTCAAGATGTTCTACCCCTTACTTAACCAACACATTCACATGCTACACAAGCTATGCAGTCGAGATGGTTGAGATAATCCACACCACTCACCAAGCACACACTACCCACCTAATCCACAGAGGAGATATCGCCCACCCTGCACACACAACCCACCTAACCCATCGTGAACACCTAGCCTTCACAACCTGATGCACCTAAAACAGAGTTAGACATTGTGATGGATGATGTTATTCATACATCATCATTTAATGCTAGGAAAGGGAAGCCCAGAAGTGGGTGGTATGGCAACATGATAGGTAATTACAATATATCATTTCTTTTGTGTTTGAGTTTATATTGTACTAATATTTTATACTTGACTTAATAGATGAGGAGGGTATGATCAAGTCCAAAAAGCTAAAGGTCAAGCAAGTTTGGACCTTAGATGAAGAGAAATTTGTAATTCAAGCAGACAATCAAGAGTCATCCTATACAAGAAGGAAAAGGACTTTTTTCAGGAGTAATAAGTGATTTGGCTAGGACAAAATTTCTAATAGATTATGAGACTTGGCTAGCCAAACCAAACTCAATTGAAGATGATGTCGTAGTTAGATTGGTGATGATATGTAACAATTTTAATGAACTATTTATAATTTATGTTTCATTCTATTGTTAATGTTTTTGTTTTTGTCATAGCCATACTTTCAGTTTCCAAATGATGAAATAAGCATTTGGTTTGCTAAGCAAGTCATTGGGACATGATGGAGAAATTATAGATTGGCTATGTACAATAACCATTATGACTCTAGCTTAATGAAGGGATGAAATATTGATCAAAATTGCCCAAATGATATCATAAGGGAGCAATGGAAAGGCTATATCCTCATTTGTGATAAAGAAAAACACAAAGTTATTAAGCGTATTTTTAATATAACTATGGTTGTACCAAAGGCAAAATGAATAATTGAGTTTATTTATGCATGAAATGTGCAAGTAGAATGCACAAAATAGAAGCAAGTAAACCATTATGCACACTGCAGGGCCTAAAACATTTGTAAGGTTGAAGGAATCATTTTCCCCGATTAAATAAAATCAAGTTCATATAGATTTATCTAAGTTAAACCCTTTTTGTTGAAATGACAGGAAAAGGAGAAAAAGCATCCAGTTGGTTGAGCAGAGCTGTGGAATGTTGTATATTAGAAAAGCGATGGTTCATATGTGAACGAAGAAGCAAGAAGCAAATGGGTGAGGATTCAATTAAAATTATTATTAATTTTATGATATTTATTAGTTAATATCATAATAACTTTTGCTTTTACTTAGGAGAAACTGAGTGAAGCTTTAAGTTAAATGGACTTGATGCAGCATTCAATAATATCTCTAGATTATGTCTTTGGAAAAGTGTTTAGGAAGGAACATCCAAGCCATGTCTGTGGTCTAGGAATGAGAGTTTGCTTGACAAGTGTGTTTGGGACCAGTTCTCAAAGAGTCTTCAAAGTGTCCACTCCACTAGTTCCTCCAACACTAATCCAATAATTCAAGAAGAGGTAGAAAGTCTAAAATCAGAGCTCAACCAAAGCAAGGAAGAGTTAGTTGAAACAAAATAACAAGTACATGTCATCTTGTATTACATCAAGAACATGGGAGGGCAATGTCCACTATCTTTGGTCAACTAACAAACTGCTAATTAATAGTTACATATAGTTACAATAGTAAGATCTGACTGCCAATTTAGTTTGTTATGTATTCTATCCACCATTCCATATCCATATAAATATTGGGAGAGGATTGCTTGTGTTGAGATAGATAGATGTAATTAAAAGGTAGGCTATAGTCTAAGTAAGTCTGCAAATGAATACCTTTCTCCAAAATTTGGACAGAATCTGTTAAGGGTAGGTTGCAATCTAATAATCTATTTTTTTTATGCAGATAAACACTTGAATACTTAAAACATAACACCTCAACTTAGATTAATGAAGCATATTTATATATAGGATCTATAAGAATTCAGTTTGAAATTTTAAAATACAAGTATTTAGTTAGAAAAAAGAGGCTCCATTGCATCGAAGTGATGAAAGGGCACCAAAGGAGATAGATATTAGCAACATTAGTAGGATTACAATTGAAGCTCCATTGTGCAAGACATGAAGTATCAAAATACTCCTAGCCATTAGAGTCAATTTGCAACTTAATCTCCTCTTTTTCTTATAACATTTGACTAATTAGGAAGGATTGCCTACACTAAAATCAGGAAAAAGAGAAGTGGTGGTTGGCATAAATCACACTTAAGCCACAATCAAAATGCTACTGTTGAATAAAAGTGAAGTTCACAAAAGTAGCAAGGCTATGGAAAGAGAGTGGTGGTACTTATGAATCCTAGTGTGATTTGTGAAATACTTCAATTGTCAAAATAAAGCATTAGTAAATCCTGTTCTTTGTGGAAAATTAAAGTTTGTTTCTAAGAATGGTAGTTGAAGAAAAATGTAGGTTTATATACTTATTTGGTACATTAAAGATTAGACTTAGATTTTTTTAATTTCAATTTCTACCAATGTTGACTAAAATGTAGGTTTTAACACATAACACATAACATATAAGTGCCTCTAAAATAACTGCCCCTAAAAGTAAATGTTTAAAAACATTTCATCGATTACATGAAACCATTGCTAAGTGCAACGAGGCAACCACTTTTATGACGGTCATGCAAACTATTGCTAAAAATACTGGAAACAGTTTGAATTATCTCTAATCATAGATATGAATTGTCCTTAATTAGTGTGATTGTTTATAGTATTTCAATTATGGTCTTATTTTTTTTCTTATTTTCAGAAATATATATTTATCTTCCTTTTTATGTTAGATGAGAGGTCATTGTAGATTTAAAATATAGGCATAATAAAAATGAGTATATATTTTTGAAAATAAAATATTGTAATTGTAAAAGGCCAAACTCTAAAGAAGTGTGTAATTTCTTCAAAAATTTAATGTCGAAAACAAATGTTTAGTGTCTTCAAAGCTAGACGTATATAGGCTTCGCCTCAAACAAGTCTCTATGAACTATGAAATACATTTCAAATAAGGTAAAGATTTCAATATCTACAATCTATGCATACGTAGATTTTAAAGTTAAATAACTTTTTTGAAAAAAAGTAGAGGTTTCTATTCTTATAATTTCACTTTTATGATTTTAAGTTGTGTAATTAAATTTTAAAATTTTAATTCATTTATAGTTAACCTCTCATCATTACTTGGTGTCAAATCTAACTATATATTTATTCCATATGTGAATGAGCATCATGAAATTAATTATGTTTATACGTCAAGTATATACATACTAGTTATTGGGACAAATTTATTTTGTATGAATGATGTTAAGAAATGTCTTACTTGCAAAATATGATTTTGATAAGGTAAAATGTTATCTTAGTTATAAAAAAGTGTAAAAGCATAGTGGGGATAATTCAGGAAGTTGTCTCATTTTTGAAAAATTATGATTTTACAAATTGAATGGAAGATTATTGAAAACTAGTTTGTTAAATTGGGAAGGTCTTTCACAAGTTTATCTCTTGGAGATAAGAATTCCCTTATATGTATTCACACAATGCTAAGTTTTTTGTTCGATCAGTTGTTTAAATTGATCAAGTTGATGGCATTGATGATTGTATATGTACTCATTATGAGTATATGAATGCTTTTGTTGTTTGCAAATTTCCAGAGGAACGTAAGTGTTCAAAATACTGATAATTAAAGAAGTCCTGTGGGAATCTTAAAGTTAGAATTATATAATTTTAGTATTACGAGATGGAAACATAAAATGCTAGTTGGGTAATCAACTAGTGATAGTAACACAAAATTATCCTTGATAGAGGGGTCATTTCAAGAATGGATGTATGTAATTCATTTCTTTGTGAAAATTGTGTTTAAAAACTTATAAGAAATAAACAAAGAAGTAAATGGTTGGGATTATATAATTGGGAAAAAGTTGTGGCCACAATCAAGATTAGCCATATCTTTGTACTATGTCATTGAAATTAATATGTGTCTAGAGAATTGAGAACTCTTACCATGGTAAGGTCTAGATATATTAGATTGATAAATATATTTGATATTTTATTTGTGATGGTATAATCACAAGGCTATATAAAACTAATATAAACTTGGTAGATTTGGATTAATAAAAGGCTTATTAAAAAGTTAATGATGAAAAGGTTTTCTTTTGGGAATGGGTTTAAAACCCTTGAGATTAGACACCAATAATGGGAACCTAACTTTGAATTAGTAAGCTCTAATTACAAAGTTCAATAGGCAATAACAAGTTATTGATATGTGTTTGCTAGTACTAGCAAACACATGCCACATATTTGAAATTAATTAGTGTTGTCCATTGTGTATAAAATAGTTGTAAGAGTTTTGGACTTTTAGTTGAGTTATTAATTACATGCCTAAAGCAATGGGGATATAAATGAAACTCCACATTTGTAAACATATAAATTATGTTGCTTTGATAAGAGAATTGGGGTCTCTCTTATAAATATTTATAAAGACCATGATAAGTACATGGCCATAATAGTGTTAAAACATTTATAAATCTTTGAACGAAATTAAACAGGTATTATGTGTTATATCTTCAATTCTAACATTAGGAGTTGAGGTTCAATCTATGGACACCATCAACTTCATTAAAATTCTAAGATATATACGCTAATTGAAGGTTCAAATTGAAAGATACCTTCTTGTATCAATAATATTTATTTGTGTGAAATGTTCAGTAAAAATACCAACATTCCTAACTAGTGGGGGATTATTTATAGTTTAAGAATATTGGTGACTTTTCAAGTCCTATATTGCCTAGAAAAGTCAATTTTAAAGGGTATATAAATGAAAACCCTAAGTGGGTTTGCTTGTGGACTTTCTCTAATAATCTTATACACATTAAGAGTTAAAGATGGACTCTTGGATTTAAATTGACGAATAAATGATTTTCTATTATTATTATTTTAGAATTTAAAATTCTGAAAATACTTGACTATTTCTAATAGTTATCTTGTGAAAAGTTATGTTTATTCAACAATTATAAATATATATTTCTATTAAACTATTTTCACTACTTCATATTGGAGAGTTTTGAGTTTTGTTGTATCTTGGGGTGTAAAAGCCTTTAGAAAAATATAATACACCACAAAACCGTTTCTTTCTTTCTTTATTTTACTTATCACTATTTTTTTTTATTACTCTATCTCTATATTTTTTCTAACAAAATATCCTTTTAGGTGGGTTAAGACTGCTAAATGTGGTAATAAAATACTCACTTAAATCAATAGTGCAACAGAAAGAATCTATATATAGTAATTTAGTTTGAACACCATTTAATGTAATAACTTAGTGAAGGAAAAATGAGAACTTCAAACATAGGATTGGATAAAAATATGGATCACCAATAAAACATCAATTCTCAAGGTAAAAATCAACGTAGAAAATTCAATGCCACATGTGTTTATACTTTGTAGTGATGTTAATAAAACAATTAATGGATACTAAGCACTCATCAAAGGAGAGTTATCATTACTAAAAAACAATCCCCTTCATACATCTAAATTCAAGCATATATAGACTTCAATATTGAAATTGTCAATTATCAACCATCATTACCTACAAAAACATGAATAACTGACTATTTAGTCCAATCATTAAAGTAGGCATGAAATCAAACAACTCAAAGATAAATGTCCTAAATCTGCAAAGTTTCAAACAAATGAAAATCATGCGCACCAATCATTAACAACTAACTATTCAATCGCACACAAATAAGCAAAAAATTCAAAATTCAAACACAATATGATTCACTCCTACAAAACATTAAAGAATCAACATTGACACTAACTCAAGTAAAATTTTGGCAAAGATCTTCTTGTAAGACCATCGGATCAAAACATGATAGAGGAAAAGAGGATGAAATTTTATTTGACCTCTGCAAATGAAACTTTGCTAAACTATGAGAGTTGAGAGGAAGAAATTATGACAAATACTATATACCCAACGCAAATCCAAGTTCAATGCCCAAACCTGTTATGCAAACACGCACAAAAAGAAGATGACTAGGGTTAGGTAAGAAAGGGAAGTACAAAATATATATGCCAAAATTTTAATAAGTAAAGGGTATATGGCATGTCACTGTAAATGTGATTTTAAATATCCTATAATTAGGAAAAAGATTTTTAATACATGTGGATTCCATAAAACTAATAAACAATTCACATTCATCTATTGGATGAAAATAAAAACATATGTTATAGTTGGAGTATTTAATAATTCTCCATGATACATATCAAAGTGTCATTTGGTAGAAAATGGTATCGGAAGTGAAACTTTTTAAGAAGTTGAGAATGATTGTGTTGTTTGGTTTGGCATTAACTACAAAATGGGGGAGTAGTACTTCATGATGGGAAGTTACTTATCCACCCCCAGATAAGAAAAATTTTATGTGCTTTTAATAAAGCAAGAATATAAAATTATCCTTACATAGTTTAAAAAATGACAAGAGTGTCATTTTATTTTATAAATAGTCTTTTAATGACAAATTGTTTACCGACAAAAGTGAATTTTAATTATTTCAAAAATACTTCCTATTGTGGGTATTTTTGAGGCCATACAAATGAGCTGGTAAAAGCCCAATAGACAAGCCAAGCTAATAAGGGCCTAATTCATTCAAGATTGAGGTTACTAGAGCAAATCATTAGGTCACCAAATGTGAACTCAGATCATTGGGCAATAAGATTTAGGTCATTGGAGTAAGTTATTAAGTCGTTAAATGTAAACTTAGATCGCTAGTCAACAAAGGTCAAAGCAACCTTATGTGTAACTTTAGGTCATTGAGGAGGAGGCCTAACCCACAATTCGAAGCACGTTTTCCTAGCCATTATCGAGAAGCTCACTGTGATTTAAACTGAGAAGGAGTCAACTTTTAGAATTGAAAATTAATTAATGGGAATTCATTTCCAAATCAAATGCTGTTTGTTACAAAGGTGTAATCAATTCATGATTCTTTTCCATTTTTTGAATTACATTCAAATTGTATGCCCCAACTACTATAAATAAGGGTTGAAATCATTATTTAGGGGGAGATAATGAAGATATACTATTACTCGACCAAAATATACAGAAATAAACAATTGTAGATGGAGCCATTGTTCTAAGCCAAACCACATTATAAATTTTTTAGTGTCTTTTTTTTCTTCCTCTCTTTCTTTCTTGTAACCTTGCATTCTCGATTTGCAATTTGGGCTTTGCACTTTAGTTGTCTAGATTTGTACGTTAATATTTTGGTGCTAGGAGGAGGGCCCCAAACTACATTCTTATTCATTTTCTGTTCTATTCTAATAGCTAGAGGAAGAACCACAAGGAGTTTAGATGTTGTAGTTGACTAGCTTGATGGTCGCATGGAACAACATGGGGATGTATTACCAGTTGGAAGCCTATTCTTCTTACGGTAGGCACTTCTGCTATCCCCACTATAGGTGCTGCCGCTGGCATGCCCCCATTAGCCTCTCGCCAACCTACTGCTATTGTTCTTGGGACTGATGGAGTGCAAGCATGGCATATGCATTAGGAAGCACTTGAGAAAATAGTGAGAGAACTGGCTAATGCACTTAGGGTGCTGGCTCAGGCACATGCCTAGGGCGTATAAAGGTAGGTTGAGGTCACTGTGCCCAGAGAAATGCTCTACTAGCCACAGAAAGAAGTGCCAGCTCCAGAGGAAAGGCTAATAAAAAAAGTACCTTATTGCATTGATTTAGGTCACTTTTCCAACTTACAGCCCAGACCACAGGTCTGCCAAACTCATGAAGATGATATCGTACCTTATTCCATGCACCTAAGGGTCTGGATGAACCTAGACAGGGATAGGCATGTGGAGGTCAGTAACGAGCATATTCGGGTCATAACATGGCATGAGGATGATAATGGAGATAATCAATAACAACGAGGTTTGCATCAAGTTAGAGACTCAAATAGGGCCAGTTAGAGACATATTCCATATTGATACTCACCAGATCACGGGCATAGGAGAAGGCATAAAGCCCCAAATCATCACTCCCACGAGCAAAGAAGTGCAAGGAGCTAGCAATCTCCTAACTAACGATCTGAGGCATAAACATAATAATAGAAGAGCTGCTTCAGAGGGTACAGTAGCTAGAAGAATGCCTTCCAACTCAGGCTATCAAGTTCATTATGAGGAGAGGATGCCATTCACCAGAGAGATCAAGACAGAGCCTCTCCCTCACTGGTTCAAGATTCCCATTATCCCACAATATAATGGAGATAGTGACCCATATGACCACCTAGATGTATTCAATGTATAGATGGATCTTCAGACAACCAATCCTTTGGTCAAGTGCTACATCTTCCCAACCACTTTTGGAGACATACCTTGAACATAACTCAGGAGTCTCCCAACTCATAGCATTAATAGTTGGGAAGAGTGTCAGGAGAGATTCATCAACCAATAAAAGACATTGAGAAGCAGCTCGCACCGTCCTCCCACCTCACAGTGATCTTTCAGCGATAGAATGAATTACTGAAAGGCTACATCACCAGATTTAGATGTAAGGTTAGTAATGTAGAGAATCCCTCAAATAAGAATACCCTAATAGCGATCTTAGTAGGACTTCACAAGGATGAAAAGTTGTATGAGAGCATATACAAGTCTCTAATATGGGACCTGGGCAAGTTTTATGAGCAAGCTGCCAAAAAGATCAAGTGGGAGGAGACCTTTGGCCTTAAGAAGTCCAATCAAAAGGATAAAGTGAGCAGCTCCAACCAGAATAAAAAGAGGAGCAATAGTAAGACTGTCAAGGATAGTCAGAAGGATGGCTCTAATAATCAGGCTACAAAGAAAGCCAGGATTGAGCAACCTCGGTGTCAAGGTTGCCATGACAGTTACAACATCCTATCAGACACTCAAAATAGGATATTTGCAATGGAGAAGAATAAGGAGGACTTTGGGAAGCCCAATCCCATAAGGAGTCCCAACAGGTATAGAAACAAAGATAAGTTTTATGCCTACCAGAATAAAATCGAGCACAATACTTCAGATTGTTGGGCACTCAAAGATGCGATTGAGAATTTAATCAAGAGAGGTCACTTGAGAGACCATATGGTGAGACCTACGAGATAGCAACCTCAATAGCCCTAGCAACTAATACAATAACAGCCCCAACGGGCTCTTAAGTAAGAGCAGGCACCTGCAGTGAGAACCATATTCATGATCCATGGTAGGCTTCACATTGTAGGTACCTCAAACAGTTCACACAAATGCTACGTCCGAGAAGCAAATCATGTGTTGCTCACGGGTCACAATGAATTTGAAGGACTTGCCAACAAAATAAGGATGACTTCGGACAGTATCACCTTTACGAATGAAGATGCACGAGGAGTACATTCTCTCTATAATGATGCACTGGTCATTCAAGCTAGAATTGGCAATGTTGAAGTGTGAAGAATAATGATCGATATTAGTAGCTGGGTAAATTTCATGTACAAGGGATGCTTCGAACAGATGGGTTTAAATGTAAGCCAATTGAAGCCTTGGTCGGAGCCCTTTTACGACTTCATAGGAGATGCAATAGTACTAGTGGTGTAGATCAGGCTTCCCATACTTTCAGGGATTTAGATCACAAAGGCATCATCCTGGCAAACTTTTTGATTATCGACTGTCCCTTAGCATATAATATGGTGCTAAGGTGACCTATAATGAATGACCTAGACATGATCACATCAACTAGGATGCTTACCAATAGATTCCTAGCCTCTAATGGAGTTGAATGTGTGCGAGGTGAGTAGCACATAGCTCAAAGTTGTTATAAGGATATAATCAAGCTGGGGGTAAGGGGAAAGAAGGTTAATGTGATTTCTGGCAAAGAGCTATGAGCTATGAGCACAATACGGGTTAGCTATGACCTTGACCCCTATGAGATGGATGCAGACAAATGAACTCAAAGATGTATAAGTCAAGGAGGTAGATGTTGAAAGATGCTTCAAGATGGGAAAAGCCTTGTCTCTAGATATGAAGACAAAGCTAGGTAAATTTCTTAAGGAAAACCTGGACGTCTTCACTTGGAACCATGAGGATATGGTAGGGATTGACCTTGGGTCATATCACATAAGCTTAACATTGACCCTTATCATAAGCTAGTTTTTTAGAAAAGAAGGCCCATTATTGCTGAACATTATGTCACTATCAAGGAAGAAGTGGATAAACTTTTAACCAATAAGTTTATCCAAGAAGCTCACTACCTAACTTGGTTGGTCAACCTTGTGCTCATAAAGAAGAAGAATGGGAAATGGAGAACCTATATTGATTTCATGAACCTCAACAAAGCATGTCCAAAGGATAGCTTCCCCCTGCTGAGGATTGATCAGCTTATGGATTCAACTACTACCATTAGCTACTCAGCTTTATGGATGCTTAGTCTGGGTACAATCAAATTCCTATGAAGCCACAAGACGAGGAGCACACCTCATTCATCACTAACTGTAGACTATATTGTTATAAGGTGATGCCTTTTGGACTTAAGAATGCAAGGGTGACTGACCAGTAGTTAATTAATATGATGTTTGAGGAATAAATCAAGAAGATAATGGAGATGTATGTGGATGACATGCTAGTGAAGTCTAAACAAGTTGGTGCGTCATCTAGGGGAAATGTTCCAAATTCTGAGGAGATATCAGATAAAGCTGAATCCACTCAAGTGTGCATTTGGGATGGCTTCAGGAAAGTTCCTCATATTCATGGTCAATAACAGGGGCAAACTGGAAGAACATCAAGGCACTTATTGACATGAGTTCCCCTACCAGAATCAAGGATATACAGAGTCTTAACAGCCAGATCATAGCACTTAGTAGATTTATCTTAAAAGTAACAGATAAGTGCATCCCTTTCTTTGATGTACTAAAAAAAGCAAAGCTATTTAAGTGGATAGAGTAGTGTGAGGTCACTTTCCAGTAGCTAAAGGAATATATGGGCCAAGCTTCTTTTTTGTCCAAACCAAAGAAAAGTGAGAAGCTTATCGTTTACTTGGGAGTATATCAGCACACTCTTAATGTAGCCTTGATAAGAGAAGAAGGTGGAGCTCAATTTCTAGTTTATTATGTAAGCAAGAGATTGCTAGATGCTAAGATGAGGTACTCATCGATGGAGAAGTTCTCTTCTACCTCGTGATCAATGAAGGAAGTTGTGAACTTACTTTCAAGCACATAACATTAAGGTGCTCACATAGTTTCGACTTAGGCAGATCTTGTAGAAGACAGATACCTCAGGTCGTCTACTTAAATTGATAGTTAAGCTAGCCCAATTCAACATTGAGTATAGGCCAAGACCACCAATCAAGGGGCAAGCCTTGGTATATTTAATTACAGAGTTCACAAGGCCCATGGAAGAGGGAGCAGAGGCCTCAGAAGGTCCATATTTGGAGTTATATGTTGCTAGGTCATCAAGCGAGCAAAATGTTGGGGCAAGAGTACTGTTGATTAGCTTAGAGGGACATAAAATCCTTTGTGCACTAAGTTTTAGTTTTCAGGCCATAAATAATGAAGCAGAATATGAAGCACTGTTGGTAAGGCTCCACCTAACAAGAGAGATGTGAAAGGAAAATCTGAAGATATTTAATGATTCCTAGCTTGTAATCTATCATGTACAAGGTGAATATCAGATGAGGAGGTCAAAGATGGCCATCTACCTTCAGAAGGTTCAGGAATTTCTTAGTTCTTACCAAAGATATGAGGTCAATTAGATTCCATGAGCCTAGAACACGCGTGCGAATGCAATAGCTCACTTGGCCACAACCAAAGATGTAGACTTCTTAGAGGCAATCCTAATGGAGTTCCTTCCATCATTGAGCACAAAGCAATAAGATACCATGATGGCAATTATTGTGGTGCAGGATTCATGGATGGGTCTGATCTTAGATTATTTAGAAGATGGCAAGCTGCTAGAAGATAAGCTAAAAGCACATCATTTCCAAGCTCGAGCAGCTAGATATTGCATCTATGATGAATTACTATATAAAAAGGGATTTTCAACACCACTCTTAAAATACATAGATGGCCATGATTGTGACAATATCCTAAAGGAGATTCATGCCAACCATTGTGGGAATCATGCTGTGGGGCTATCTTAAGCTCAAAAAACACTCTGGTAGGGATTCTACTGGCCTACAATGAAGCAAGATGCCATTAACCTTGTTAGGAAGTGTGACAAGTGCCGGAGGTTCACCAAGGTCCCTCAAGCTCCACCAACCTACTTGCAACAGATGGTCAATCCATAGCCCTTTGTGATCTACGGCATGGACCTGATTGGACCACTCCTGATAGGTTGCAAGAAGTACAAGTGGTTGCTATGGATTATTTCACCAAGTGGTAGAAGTGAAGGAACTAGCGGAGATCTTTACCTTGAAGATTGAAAAATTCATATGGACAAACATTATTTGCAAGTTTGGAGTTCCTCAATAAATCATGATTGACAATAGAACCCAATTTAATAGTGAGTAATTTATCAGATTCTGTAATGACCTCAAGATTGTCAAGAGTTTCTCAATTGTAGACCATCCTCAGGCCAATGGACAAGTCGAGGTTGTTAACAAGATCATCTAATAGATCTTGAAGACGAGGTTGGAGGCCACGAAAGGAACATGGATAGATAAGTTACAGAAAGTGCTTTGGGTTTACAGAACCACAGCATGTAACACCACATAGGAAACTACCTTCTCAATGGTATATGGATTCGAGGCCATGATCCTAGCAAAACTTGAGGTAACTTCACAATAAAGAGCTATCTTCAATCTAGAGGATAATAATTAGTTTCTCGCTACAAACCTTGACCTCACAAAAGAGATAAGAGAAATAGCTAGCCTCAAGATCATGACCTATCAACAACAAGTTACGAGATACTACAATAGGAAGGACCAAGTTCAGAACTACAAAATTGGTGATCTCGTACTGCACCTTGTTCTTCCTAAAGCTCGTAAGGCCAGTGATGGGACACTAGGTCCAAATTGAGAGGGCCCATACATCATCAAGGAAGACCTGGGAAATGGAGTTTATCAGTTAAAAAATATGAATAGAGCTAAAGCTCTATGAGCTTGGAATGCTAAACATCTACACCTATATTTTCAATAAATTTAAGCCATCCCTTCTAATCCTATAATGTTATTCAGATATTAATAAAAGCACCTAAGTTTTTCCTCAAATTTTTATGTTTATGTTTACTAATTTTTGAATAAACTTTCAACAAAGTATTATACATGAAGCAAGCTATTCTTAAGGTTAAAACAACCATGGTCTGCTAGCTGGGGCCCATTCATGTAGACCTGAAAGTCATTGTTTGTGGCTTACTAAGCATTCATCTTAGTTCTAACCCAAATAAAGTCATGGTTTGCTAGCCGGGGCCCATTCATGTCGACTTGAGAGTTGTCATTTGTGCCTTATTAGGCATTCAACTTAACTAATATTTATTAAGTCATGGTTTGCTAGCTAAGGTCCACTCATGTTAACTTATATGTTATCATTTGTGATGTGACTTGTTAGGCTTTAAACTTGACTAATATTTATTAAGCCATGTTTTCTAGCTGAGGTCTATTCATGTTAACCTATGTGTTATCATTTGTGACCAACTAGGTATTTAACTTGACTAATATTTATTAAGCCATGGCTTTCAAGCTGAGGCACATTTATGTTAACCTTTGAGTTATCGTCTGTGACTTACTGAGCATTCAACTTGGCATTAACTTAGTGGTTTTTTGTTATCATCATGATTAAAAAAGTTATATTTCAATTGTTTCTTTACTTTATTTGATGTTGACTACTATTAAAACTTAGAAGAATAAAGCAAGAAAATTATAAAAGAAGAAGTTCATTGAAAACCTTATTTAATGAGGTAAATGTACATATGAGAACCTTGTTTAGATTGCAGCAATCGCAACTTAAGGGGAAGGATGGTCCTTTAGAAGCTATAATCTAGTAGGCTGGAGGGTCGACATATAAGGCGAGCAAGTCATCCATCATTTCGTCATCAGTAGCCACCTTAGTTGTTTCCTCTATCCTTGAGTTACATTCTGAGTAAGTGCAACTCCACCAATGACCCATGTGCCCTAAGTAGGAGCAACTCCACCTACGGCCTTCACACCTCTAGTTAGAGGAGTTGCCTTCATGGCTTCCTCAAAGTCCTTAATAGCCTTGTGAATGTACCACTACAACATTTTTGGCTTCTAAAAATGCTAAACTTTGCAACACTTAAAAATTGTTGCCTATAACTAGAATAGGCAATAGTTTTTTTTTATTATTGTCTTTGTTTCTAATTTTAAGTAACACTCACTTAAAATCATTTCCATAGATATAATAGACAACACTTTTTTAAGTGTTGCAAAATTTTGATTAATAGGAAACACTTAAATTATATTGCCAAATAAAAATTCTTTTACAACAATTTTATATTACTAATTAATACTTTAAATTAGTTTTATAAGTTTTCCGTTTTACTCTCCTACCATTATTTCCCTATTCCCCCTCTGCTCCCTCTGCTTTTCTATCTCCCACCAAGCTGTTCATTATGCTTTAGTTGCTTCTACTTCTACTGCTTTTGCTTCTGCTACTTCTACCTTTGCTTTTGCTTCTGTACATGCTTCTACTTCTACTCCTTCTATTTCTGCTCTTGCTTGTTAAGTTCTCTGGTGTTTCTTCATCTAGCGACCCAGCCCATACTGAAAAATGTCAAGGTAAGTATTTTATTTTGTATTTAGTTTAATCTTTTATTTTGTGAACTTTATTTTGATATAGCTAAGAGAGTGTCATTGGGCTTTCATGGCTTTCAATGAAATTAGAACCTATGAA
>JANHAO010003973.1:0-25137 GCA_026873985.1 Saraca asoca
CTCCTGGCTGGGCAGTATGAATGCGCCTGTAATGGTTGAGTTGGAGGGAGAGACTGACCCGCTTGAGGTAATGTGTCTTAAGCATAGAACCATTCTACTGTTTTCCCTATGATTTTTTTTTTCTTGTAATGTTACTGCATTTGAGCATGGCATGAATATTAATTTTGGATAATGGCCATATTAAATTTCCAGCCATATTTTCAGTTGTCATGCGTCCTTTATGGAATGTAGGTAATTAGAGTTCCCTTGAATTTCTATAAAGGGGAAAAAAAAAGGGCTTCCCTTGAATACACTTTGTCAATAGCAACCTTATTCTCTTTATTGACCTTTCCAATGATCCTTTCCAAGTTTTGATTCCCTTTGTGCTTTCCTGATTTGAATGGAATAGATTTTTTTTATGACTAGTCAATTACAAATGCATAGTTTCAGAGAACTTCCTTTTTTTGGCACACTTTCCTAAAAGAATTAAATAATCTCAATATGGCCATCCACATTCATCACATATGGGTTTATTTTTAAATTTTGGTAATCATCATTTACTTTTACTGTGTAATTTTAGTGCATAAAGAAGTTTCACCACCATATTTTATCTCCCTGTGGCCTGTTATTGACAATGCTCTGGACATTGGACTTCAAGATAATGGTTGTATTTGCTGAAGCTGCTAAATGTCCCTTTTGTATTGTGGATAAAATTTAGATATTTTTGAGTTTTCATAATTGATATTGGTTTCTGACTGACTGTTCACTTAGGAATTAAACCATGTTTCTTAGTAAGTGGTCTGATATATGTTAATTACAGAGAAAATAATAATTTATTTAACTTCTAAAGTTTTATGGATTCTATGTTGCTATGTCTTGAGCATGTGGATGTGTCTGCGCTTTGCCATCCTGACCTTCTTTGCATTTGAATTAAGTCACTAGGTCTATTTCCTTATATGTTGTTGATGTTATTATTATTGCTGTTCTGGCTATGCTTTTTAAATATGAATATGAATCCGGATCAATGTTAATGATATGTTCGCTGGCTCTTATTCAATATGTGTGTGTGTGATATACCTGCATTCATTTGCAAGTGCTTGCTTATATCATTTTTTCTTGTAAATAAATTGATATCTCATTGTCTCAATATGTTTAGATTGCTATGAAGGAGCTTCGTGAGCGGAAGATACCGTTTACCATCCGTCGCTACTTGCCTGATGGAAGGTGTTTACTATGTATTATAGGTTTTTTTTTTTTTTTTAATAAAAAAAAGTATATGATACCGTGTTAGTGTTAATAAATTCTCTGCCAAAATTCTGCAGCTATGAAGACTGGGGAGTTGATGAACTGATTGTGGAAGACTCCTGGAAGAGGCAAGTGGGCGGTGATTGATTGCCCCTTCGGCTACTATAACAGACTAAGAACTGAGAGGTGACAGCCAAAAAAGGAAAAAAAACTCCATTTCATAACGTTTGTATCACCTAATTTGTCTGACCTTAAAACCTGAATTGATACTTTGTGTAACATTTTTGGCCCCATAATTATCAATATGTTAGTAATTAAGTTGGTTGTATACCTAAAAAATGATTTTAATAGTATAAAAACAATAGATCTGAATTAGGTGATACAAAATGATTGACCCTTCGGCTACTATTCCTTTTTGTACAAAATGATTTTAATAAAATTTATTTTTGAAAACATCCAATCAAATCTTTTTTTTTGTTTTATACCTAAAAAATAGTATAAAAACAATATATCTGAATTGGCTATTTCATTGCATCACGTGCAACTTCCACGTCACTGGAACCCCACTTCTTTGTCTTTGGCCCTTTGCTAAGAAATTGGTAGTCAATTTGCTTTCAACTCTGTACGATTCTACAAATTAGATAACACATAATCGCTGCTGGTTTTGCGCAATTGGTATATCGAACGCATCATTCATCCATCACTAAGCAATTCCAAATTAACCGGAGACAGCAATAAAAGAACCAGAGTTTGGAATACCATTGCCTATATAAAGAACAAGAAGACACAGAACTCAGCCCAAGTTCAATACATCGCATCCTTATTTAATTTTATTGAATCATATTTGATATCACGAGGGATTCAACCCATACAACCAAGACTAGATGATATCATAAAACCAACCCTAAACTACTAGATTTTCGTTCCTTTGTTGCCGTAATATCAATCATCCAAGGAAAAGGGTAAAAGGACAATGAGAATACAATACTAGCTAGTTACCGACCCCAATTTAAACCACAAACATGGCACTAGAAAAAGAAAACATACGGCAAAATAAAACAAAAACTGCCACAGAATTGTTTGAAATTACTCTGGTAATGACACTTTCGGGCATTGTATATTCTAAGCATGCTTGGCCTGGAAATCCTTCATGAAAGCCACCAACTTCTCAACCCCAGCTAAAGGCATGGCATTGTATATGGAAGCTCTCATGCCTCCCACTGACCTATGTCCCTTTAGCGCTACCATCTTTTCCTTAGCTGCCTCCTTAATAAACTCAGCCTCTAATTCAGATTTCTCAAGTGTAAATGGAACATTCATCAATGACCTCACTGATTTCTCAACTGGGCATCTGTAAAAACCATTGCTTCCATCAATGGCATTGTACAGAATTTCAGCCTTCTTCTTGTTCTTCTTCTCAACCTCCTTCAAACCTCCTTGCTCCAGTAGATCTTCAAAGACCAAACCACACATGTAAATGCCATAACAAGGAGGAGTGTTGTACAGTGAGTTGTTCTCAGCATGGATCTTGAAATCAAGCATCACAGGAGTTATTCCCTGAGCATTCCCAAGCAGATCTTTCCTGATAATAACAATGGTGACACCAGATGGCCCCACATTCTTCTGGGCCCCGGCATAGATCACCCCAAATTTAGACACATCCACAGGCTTTGAACAGAAATTTGAAGACATATCTGCAATCAAAATGCCATTTGGATTCTTTGGGGTTGGGTAATCCTTGAACTCAACCCCATGAATGGTCTCATTGGCGCATATATGCAAATACTTGGCGTCTGGGGTCTGTTCTAAATCACCAAAGGATGGAATTTTTGTGTACTTTTCAGACTTACCAGACCAAATCACCTTGGGTTTACAGAACTTCTGTGCTTCCTTAAAAGCCTTGTCACCCCATGACCCGGTGACCACATAATCAACAGCGTCATCCGGTTTGCACAAATTCAAAGGAATTGCAGCAAATTGGGTGGTGGCGCCACCTTGCAGGAACAAAACAGCATATTCCTCCGGAATATTCAAAAGGGTACGCAGATCCGCCTCTGCTTTCTGGATTATAGAGAGAAAGTCCTTCCCTCTGTGGCTCATTTCCATGACGCTCATGCCAGATCCACACCAAATGACAAGCTCCGATTGGGCCTTCCTCAGAACGTTCTCGGGCAAGGTGGCGGGTCCGGCGGCGAAGTTAAAAACCCGGTCTTGGGACTGGCTTTGAGCTGGCGAGCGATCCTGAGTGTGGGTCGCGGTTGGTGCGGCGGTGCATTTGATCGAAATGGGCTTGACGGTAGTGGCGCCGAAGGTGCGTATGGAGGTAACAGGGAAACCATTGTTATGGATAGTTGGTTTCTTCAGGAGATTATTAGGGTTTTGGACAAGATGGGCATGAGCAGATGTTGCCATTGATGGTTGATGTGAAGGATGAACGTTTCGGTTGAACAGAGAATCAGAAAAGAAAGCAAGTGGAAGAGAAAGTAGAGAGCGTTTTGTCAGGCTCTGAATTGGATGGTTTGGTTTGGGCAAGGATCCGAAAGGAAAGAGGCCAGATATAGAGAAAGAAGTCAAATGGGATACTTTAAGCTTTGGTGTTTGCTACAAATGTCACCATCGAATCCACCATCTCTAAACTTGCGGTCCCTAGAGTAGAAGTGCAGAATTAGAGACTAGAGAGTTGGTGTTGTGTAGGAATCAACGACGTCGTTTTCGAGTTTGGAAGAGGTGAGTGACTGACCATACTTCTAGGGTTGGTGTTTGGTTGATATTTGTCTTTGCACAATTTTAACCCTTTTACACCGGTGGCGGCGCACACAGGTCCACAACAAAGATAACTGAATTATCAAAATCAAATTTTGGCACTAAACAAATTGAGGTTTGTAGAGATTTCTGAAAAACTATTACAATGCTTAACATAGAATTAAAAACAGCTAGTTACATAATTTGCGGACTCCACAATATTTTCACACTTGTGAGTGTAGGTCTCAAACATAAATTTGTATCTCACACTCGTTTTACAAATATAAGATTGAGATCATAAGTATAAATATGCCAGTAGAATATTTTCAAGTATTGGTGCCTCAGGTCACATCCCACAGGAGGAAATTGTTGATTCACCTGATGTTGATGATCAAATTGAAAGATGTTTTTATACTATAAATGAATCATGTAATTTATAATATTTTGACGGGACAAAATGAATTTTAATAATTTTTTTATCAGTGATTATTAACTTATAATTTTATTAAAATTTTATATATGAACTATGATCTTCCATCCTCAATTTAGTAAAAGTTATCAATTTATATATGATTTATTATAATTTATATAATAAAAGAATCAAGATCAAATATTAGAGAATTAAAATTGTAATTGAACACTTTTCTTTGCTAATCGGAAGACTTTTCCTACTTTGTGATCAAGATATTATTATTTTGTTTGTCATTTTTCTGTGGTTTAACAGGGATAGAGTTGGGGGGTAGGTGTTAAGATTATCATGACATTTTAGTTAGGCAGTTTGCATTACTTGGAGCACACGGGTAATGGATCTGAAAAGTGAATGAGATGTATGAAAATAAAATAAAACATTTATTTCAGCATCAAAGGCTTCTTTGATTCCTTTCGTGTGGCAAACAAAGCTCAAAGTTTTTTTTTTCTGTGTCCAAGAAAACAAATAAGGCCAAAGAACCACTGAAGGCAGACCTGACGCCCCCCACAAATAAACCAATAAAACTGAGCAGCTTCTAAACTTCCAGTGCTGCAACTACAGAAATCCATGCAGATCTGAACAGCAACCACAACTGCGAATAAACCAACAAAACAATCAAGGAGGGCTTGCCCTTCTGCAGATGAGTTCCAGATGAGAAGGGTGAATAGATAGATGTTCACAGACTTGGCAAAGCTCCTTTAGCACAATTAGCAGCTACCAAATGAGTGACTCCATTTTGTACCCTTTAAATCCACTGAAAAAATGCAGCTTTCCAGACTTGAGAAGATTGACAAAATGTCATGAACAAGGGATTGAATTTTCCATATAGATTTACCTTTAGCATAAGCTGAAACAAGCTCCAAACTGTCAGACTCAAAAATACATTTCCTTAGGCTAAGACTTCGACACAACATTGCTTCCTAGCCTTGGCCTCAGTCATAAAGGGAGAGCTTGCAATGATTTTCCTGGCAGATCCTGCAAAGTTACTTTCAAAAGCTTTGAATTATATTGAACCAAATTCTGCTTTCATAGGCTATTTATACTAAGTTTTGAAGAATAAAGTATAAAGAAAAAATAGCTTGCAACAGGCCAATTTGCTTTTGCAATTGTGGTGGGCAGTTGCAAGACAATTCTACTACAATATGTTCCATTGGCAAGGAGGTGGGGATTAAAGTGCTCTGATACCAATTGGCTTTAGGAAGATAAATGGGATAGAAGAAAACATTAATCTTGACAAGATCAAAACCCCACTATGATAATTTCGAGCCTAGATTTACCACTTAAGCTTGCTAGCTTAAGATACAGATATAGACTTAAGAAGTTGCTTTCAAAAGCTTTGAATTATATTGAACCAAATTCTGCTTTCAAACAGAGTTACATAACCTATTTATACTAAGTTTGGAAGAATAAAGTATAAAGAAAAAATAGCTTGCAACAGGCCAATTTGCTTTTGCAATTGTGGTGGGCAGTTGCAAGGCAATTCTACTACAATATGTTCCATTGTTTCTTCTTGCAAGCCATAAACTGGACATAAGGGGTCCAACGCAAGATCCTTTGTCTTCAAATTAGCTTTAACAGGAATAATATAGTCGTAGGCCCTCCATATGAAATTTTTTACTCTTGGAATTGTATTAAAGTTCCATATAATTTTCCATAATTCTGAAGGAGTTTGGAAAAATGACAGTGTGCTGGGACAATGATCGCCTTGTAACTAGCTTAAAGCCACATGATAACCAGTTTTGACAACATAGTACCCATTAGTAGTATAAGGCCAGATATCAGACTTAACCTTCACCGACCTGCCATCTCCAATTCTCCATCTACAATTCTTTTTCATAAATTAAAGGCCTTACCATGTACTATGCCAAGCCCAAGATGCACTCCTAGGCTTTTTGGCATCCCAAGCTTCTGATTAAGGAAAGTACAGATCTTGATTGTGAAGCCTAATATCAGACTTAACCTTCACCGACCTGCCATCTCCAATTCTCCGTCTACAATTCTTTTTCAGAAATTAAAGGCCTTACCATGTACTATGCCAAGATGCATTCCTAGGCTTTTTGGCATCCCAAGCTTCTGATTGAGGGAAGTACAGACCCTTCAAAACCCTGGCCCATAAGGAATCAGGATTAGTGATTAATCCCCATGCTAAACAAAGCTGAAAGTACGGTAGTGACATTTGAACAAGATATGGAACTATTAACTAAAAACATGGTTCAAGAATTCAAAAAAAAAAAAAAAATGGAAAATAGCACTGGTTTTGCTTCCAACTCTCACAATCAACACGCACAGTCACTCAAAATTCATGTTTTCTGTCTGGGGCCAGCATAAGTTCTCAGTGATTGTATTAGTTTGTGAGACTAATAATACTTGACCTCACATGTTTGTTTTTGCCTCACTTTCACATTCAGTATCCTATTATACCAATCAAAAAGAAAATTAACCAAATTTAAAGAAAAATACTACTTGAATAAATGAAATTATTCTATATCATCATTCCATTATTTGTTCTAGGTGAACAAGGTACAATAAGAGTTTCAAATGGATGAAACTATGTTCATTTTGAACATACAAAGAAACAATAAAGTAATCAGAGTTCTCAGACTAAGATATAATTTCCCATTCCCCAGCGCAACCCAAGTTGCTCTGTTCTGTGTATTAGCACCCAATCAGCCCATTTAAGGTGTTGTTAGTAGCTATACATAGCCTGCTACAACTAATTCTCTAAGAGAAAACATGCTGGTTCACACTTTGCAGTGAAGCAAAACTTGGATGAACAGTACTTCCTATGCACTCCTGTAAGTTTCCCTTTCTCAGCCTTCTGGTGAAAACCAACCATCAACCTTGAGCATTCACTGCAACAAAAGTGAGGATAACCACACATTATTTTGTCTGGCAAAATCTAAACATTCCACTCAGTCATTTTCTCTCACAACACACTTAGAAAAATCTAATTTTAAACTGACCATATATTTATTCATTGATCCTAACTGTTCAGATTCTATCAAGTTTGCAAACTAGTGCACCATGTGCATATATTATTTTCCCAATCAAACAGAATTAAAGATGAGAGTATATATGCTTACAGTAGCTGATCTTCTGTGTAGTTTGTGTGCCATTCACATGTCTTGCTCCACCGTTTGAAACCATACATGGTAGATTGAGCAGTATAGACTGCAGCTGCAGCTAGCAAAGATGGCGGGAATCTAAGCATCTCATATTCCACTAGAGATAGCTCTATCAGGAAGAAAGACAGTAACTCGAGCTGTTGCCAAAAATACAATCAAATAACTCAGTAATTATTACACGTTAATTATGATGGTATGCTAAAGATTCATACAAGTATTTGACAGAGAAATGAGTACCAACTTTTCTGTCTGCCTGAGCCGCCTTTAAGAACCTTCTCGTGAAAACATACGGTGTTGGCACTGACATGTTAAACTGCAATGTATTTAGCATCATTCTCTCCTGAAATGTTTGAAAAGAAAAATCTCAGCAATTTGTGGTATCAAATAGTTTCACGAATGTGAATGTTATTGAGCAGATAGAAATTACTGTTTCCAGAACTTCCTTCCTTGAGTATGCTTTGTCTGATATAAGGATAAGATCTCCAACCACAGGCACAGAAACTTCCTCATACTTGCATGCCAAAAGCATGGCAACCAAGCCAACCAACTGAAGCTTCTTTCTTACCACTGTCTGCTTCGCCAAAAATCTATCTATAAGATTAACTGTGAGGAACAAAGTCTCATGCATGAGATCAAATCTGTCGTGCACCTGAAGGTCCAAACAAGCATATCAATATTTTGGCATTGAAATCAATCGAAAATGAGCTATATTCGAACTAATAAGTCAACCATTACCATTTTAGGCATAGTAGTTTTCTAGGGAATGTTTAATATACCTCAATAAGCCAGTCAATCAGTATTGCTCTCATCCTTTCATTAATATCATCTTGTTCTGCCATATAATTCGGTGAGACACAGCTAAGACACTGCATGTAATGACAGTTGTTAATAATCAAAACCAAGTAGGAACAAATTCCATATAGATTCTGCCCTAAACCGTAATAGGTTTATTTTCTTATGCTAATTCAAAAGAATGAAACTGACATGCGTTTCATGAAAGATGGATCCAAACAGTTCAAAATTTTGTTTCAAGCAATTGTAAGGACGTTTTACACCTTATTTTTCTGTAGACTTCTACAGAAAAATAACTTCTTTTTTTTGTAGATTAGGATGTTATACACCTTAATTTTCAGTAGAAGTATAACTTTATAATAGGAAAAGATAATATCCAGATCTAATTGTTCAATATCTACAAGTAGAATGACACAATTGGAAAGATATTAAGTATAACAATAAGGAGCGCATACATAATCACTTTGGTGCATTAATGCGTGCGATTATTGCTCCCGTGAAATACAAAACTACTACCTAATCTATTTGGCATGCTTAGATACACAATTGTTGCGCACCCAGAGTAGAAGACTACTACCTAATCTAGTTGGTGCGCTAAGGTATTGCTCCAGTCAAATACGCAACTGCTACTTAATCTGCTTGGCGCACTGAAGTGCACACTTATTGCTCCCACGAAATAGCACTACTACCAAATCTACTTGGTGCACTAAATTGCCAGTTAATATTCCCACAAAAGATAAAACTGCCACAAAATCTACTTGGTGCTCTAAAATTCCTGATGAAGGTTGCCACGAAATATAAAACTACCAAGAATCTACTTGGTGTGCGGTTCCTAATGAATGTTCCCATGAAATACAAAACTACCACATAAACTAGTACGCAAAAATTATTGTCCCCATAGTGCTGAACTACTACAATGTTGTGCAAACAGATCATGTAATTCAAGTTATATGTTTTCCCCCATTTTTCCGCGTTGTAAATTAGTGCAGTACAACCTTCTAGTTGGCAAATGAAAGCAAATGTGGTTTCTTTTCAAGTTATCAATTGATAAACTAAAATTCCCCATAATCTTCAAATTTGATCGAAGCATAGCAATCCAAATATACCTCAATTTCTCTGTAGAAGGCATACAGATCTTCAACATAGTCCACGACAGCAAGATGATTGTTGGAATCACGGCTATCAATGTCCACAATAGGCTCTTCAACTATATCTTCCATCTCAACTTCCTCCTGACAGATACATAGACAGCAATCATACCTCTGTTAATAAATTCAATTTGAAATAGATTTGAGACCAGAAACACAGAAATAAAGGAAAAATACCATCTGATCTGGTTCACTCTGCACTGCTTCTGTCAGCTCTAAAGACATGGGCACTGGCTGCTCTTTCGGTGACTTAGGCTCATCATCGATTAATATACAGTCTCCAAATTGATTCGAGATTAACATTGATAAGCTTGACTTCTTGGTTCCCTATTCAAATGAACACAAAACTCAAAATTATAGTCAAAAGAGAAAGATCTGTGCAGCAACATTACCACAAGCAAGAGAGAAAAGGTACCTCAGCCTGAGGTTGCTGTGTGCTAGCAATCTGTGCAGCAAACCTCCTAATTAGGGAAAAAAAAATCAAAAGGAATCAATTGGATTAAAGCTTATATGGAAATAACATGAATCCTCCATTCACCAAGAAAATTAAGGACAATGTTGAGTTCCTTTTTAATTATCGAGAAATTAAATAATTCACTCAAGCCAGCTGCGTCCAAGTGTCATTTTCAGCGAACTGAATTTTCTCCGACAATGTGTGAATCGTCAACAAAAAAACAAAATTCAAATTCAAATTTTTAATTTTACTCCTTTCCTGTTTACCAAACAAGAAAAGCAAGCTCAGAATTACACGAAAGGCCATATCCTAACCTTGTAATTGGTCGATGCCCTGGATCCGCCTGCTTCTTTTCACAAATTTCATGTTTACTGGGTGCACTAGGAAAAAAAACACACAAACGAAAAAATTAACCTCAAAAACAAAAACATACAAGAAAACAAGGAAAAGTGCCTGTGACCAAACAACAAAAGATCAAATTTTGTAGAAAATTACTCACTCTGACAACCCCCTCTTGTTGATGACGCAAGGATACTGACGACCCTCTATTTGATTCTGATTAATGACACTCAAAGCTCTCCTACCGTTCCCAAACTTTCTGGCCCCCATCGCTAACCCTCCTACAATAACTCAAGAAAAGCAAAGACCCATGTTAAAAATCCAAGCTTTATAGCAAATCGACTTCAAATTGCGATCTAACCCGAAATCAAATAATAATAATTATACCTGGACAATTTGTGGGTTTGCTCGAGTTACGATTGTTCTCATCAGTAATGACCATTTCGTTGATCTGAACAATCACACCCCAATAACCCAAGAACCGATCCTAGAGCATCAAACCCCACAAAGACAGGCGGAAATCTAGAGAGAGGAGGGGTACACTGCGAGACAGAAAGCAAGTGTCTGGGAAACCAAGCCCCTATGTGTTTAAAAACACAACGGCTAGTAATTTGTGACCGTTGATCAAAAGGTGGCAAAAGGACTTTCTTTGTCTAAACAACGGTAATATGGTCGGCATCATGTGGAGGCAGCATCTGATTTCAAATTACTATGGTTTTGTTTTTCATCAGATCCAACTATTGGTTCCTTCGTTTCGTTCTCTACGGTGCGCTCCTACCATGCGCTCTACCGCACTTTAACTCTTCCCTTTTTTGTTCGTTGGATATGAATATGCATTATTAAGGAAGGTCTGGCTGAATACAATTTCGGGGCTTAGAGAAGAGAATCCAAAAACAAATAGGTATTTAAAGTCTGGTGGCTTTTCATAAATTAAGAAACTTGGCATAAGTATAGTAATTACATTGAAGGATTTATTAGATTATTCAAAAAACAGCTTGATAACATTAATGGCATTTTTCTCTTTTTAAAGAGCAATCATGACAATTAAACTTGAAGAGTGGAATTTGGATGAGATGAAATGTATTTTGCTAATGCCCTACTAGACATGTGCATAAATATAATCAAAATTATGGTGAATCACAAAATGGAAAGCTAAATATAAAGATTAATGCTATTTTTTTTTTTTGGACAATCTGTATCCATTTATTTAAAAAATAATGATTTTTAAAAGTTTAATGCTAATTTATTATTCTTTTTTGCTTCTTTATTAAATTCGTATCTATCTTAATTAGTCATAATTTCAAATAATTTACCTTATCCTTATACTGAATTCACAATTCCATAATAGAAAATATAATAAATTTATAATTTTTTATTCTATATATCTATGGAATTCTTTTTTTATATTAAAATGCACTTTATCATTAAGAAAATACATTAAAAAAAAGGTAATGCAAGCTAAACCTATATGTTATATTATGAATAAAAAGCACATATTTATAACATTTACACCTTCATTAATTGACAAACCTTAATCATATTCAACAATTGCATATGGAAATCTCTAAAATAATTATGATAGGGAGCTAATTACAAATGAAAATAAATTTAAAATGCTTAATTCAAAAGAAAAAAAAAGTATAAAAATGAAATTACAAATTAAAACCAATTATAAGGATCAAAAGCTTAATTTAACCTCTCTGTTTCTATTAATTATAAGAATTATGATTATTTTTAATAAATATTCTCCAAGCCAAAATTTTTCTTGCACTTATACAAAGGTCATATTACACCATTCTAATATCCAAATATAATGTTAATTACCGATAGTATAGAGATATTTATAGGAGGGGTGAAAGTTAAGGAATTTTCACCTTCCAAAAATTTTAATGTCTTCCTAAATTTAAATGATAATTTGAATTATCCAAAAAAAATATATATGACTCCAAAAATTTTGAAATTTTAACCTACTCAAACTATTTTTTTTTCTCAAACCTAAATCTTTACAACAATACTTAAATCAAATATTGATATACCATTTGCTTTTGTTATTTATAACAATCTTCTATTCTAATACTACCCCTGAAACTGGATTTGATTCCTAGCCCGCAGTGCTCTAAAGAGAAACATTTTTAAATCTCTTTATCTTTAATATTCTCATTCTTGATTAGGGTTATAACTGATTATTTACACTCAAAATTAATACAGCCAACATGCTTACTAATTGGATACTAATTTTATAACTTTCTACTATAATAAGTAATTTAAATAGATAATTATTTTTTATAAATAAATATTATAATTATTAATTAATATTAATAAACAATCACTTCAATTTCAATCTTATTTGAACAAATAAAAAAAATTCAATCTCAATTTCATTTTAATAAATAAATATAAAATAAAATAATATATTTAATTACAAGTGATTTATGCTTAATATTCTTTGAATGAGAAAGTTATATCTAATAATTTTTAGTATAAGATGAAAGTCGCTAATGAAAATATGTAATATAATTTTTTTTTGTAAAATATAATGTAAATATTGACATGCATAATTAATACAGCATTAATTAATTATTATGATTATAAATAAATATAGTAATATTAATATTTAAAATTTATATTTATCATGACTAAAAATAAAAAGTTAAATATATGTACTTTTATAATAACTAATAATGCATAATAAAATAGCAATAGTATCGTATTATTTTCAGTAATCATGTAAAAAGTTAATCAATAAAATTAATGAGATTTGAATTCAATTGTAATAAATAATTATATGTAAATAAACATGAATATCATTAAGAAATTAGAGACCATGGTTATAATAGTAAAGGAAGATCCAAAAATTAATTTTTGTAAATGATTAGTGCACTTGATCAACGAGTTACTTAGTGATATTTTTTTCCTTAAATTTACACAAACATGAATGCATTATTTCAAGCACCGAAAGGAAGATATAGATTTGTTGCACTAATTGTTAAATTACAAAGACAATTTCTATAATTTTGTACTAATTGTAAGTTCGTTGGAGATTAATAGATCAATAAATTCAACATACAAAAGAATAAAAAAATAAAACAATAAGTGGTGTGGAGAGGCATATATGCACAAAGACTTGAGTTAATAATACACTTTTTCAACAGAGAAGTATTATGTTTGATCATAATTACTCTCATTGTTGATTGAAACTTATAATTTATAAATTTTGAATATTTAGAATGGAAGTAATGAAATCAAACTTGAGCATTAGATTAAAATTTATTCTTATTTCATGTTTATTTTAAGGTTTCCATAGATATATGCTTCTCATTTTCAAAAAATTCATTGATTTCAAAAAGATAATTTTGTCATCCAAGTCCCTTTTTTATGGATCCACAAGAAAAAATACGAAAAATTATATTTATTAAATTTTTATTTTTTTTATTTTACTCAAATTTTCACCTTTTTTTTAAGTCTAATAATAATTCATAATTTGACTATATTTAAATTTATATATAATATACGATAGATTAAATTTTTTGTAATATTTATTAATGGGGCAAATTGGTAAATAAAACAAATTAAAAAAATGTTTATTGACTTAAATTTCATGTTCATGTGCATTGTATAATATCGTGAGAGTTCATAAAAAACCTTTGAGGGATCTAGATTATATTTACAAATAAAAATTTATATAAAAAATATTAATAAGAATTATATTAAAGAGGCGTCAAGACCCCTTTCCTTCCTCTCCGGTTATAATTATATCGATTAAACATAAAGAAAATTTAGGATTATTTAAAAATCTATATCAACTGTTAAATTATTTTTTTCAATTTCATTCTTTTAACAAAATAACTAATATGGGTAGCACATAATATGCAGCGTTAGTAGCATTAAATTGTATTTTTTTTTCTTTTTTGCTATATTTGATCATAGTATCATTTTACGCATATACATCTATCACTTGAGAAGCTCAATGACATCATAGTTTTTAAGTTAACCATTTTTCTAAAGATAGGATAACCTTCTAACATAGAATTCTATGAATTTAAGGTTTTTTTTTCTTGTATTACATCAAATAATACATGAATTGAAGATATAAAAAGTTACACACTATATGTGTCAGTAGTTTTAAGTAATGTTAAACTATATATTAACAAAAGATATATGATTTAATTTTGATGCACCAACAATATAAAAAAATTTATATTATCACTTATTATTTGTTATTACGTTATTAAAAAAATCATTAAAATTTTGTACGCTTAATAAAAAAAAATTAACTGTTCTTATATTTTATGTGATATACCATCATTTATTTCTTTTTGATAGTACCAATATTAAATAAAATTTAAACTCATATAAAAAATACATAAATACATTGTTGTTATAGTATGTGCATCAATGATAAATGAAAATGACGATAAAAAGGAAAATGTAATTATAAAATATTTTAATTAATTTAATTTGATGCACTAATATTTTAAATGAACTTTATATTTTCACTTGTCAATGTGTTAACTTGTCATAAAAAAAAGAGTTAAAATTTTTTACTATTAATGAAAATTTTTAATTACTTTTATTTTTATAATAATATGATACATTCATGTTCTCACTGATAATGTAAAAATTTTACAATATAAGTAAACTAATTTATGATTTTAAATTTGATTCATTAATCAATTTTTTATGTAGTGGTATTATAAAATATTTCATAATATCACTAAATAAAAAAATATCATATCATTAAAAAGTAAGAATAATTCAAATTTTGTATGGTGTTATAAGTGTTTTACCAATATTTTTTTAAATGACAGTATGAAAATGGAGTTAATTTTGATATATTTAGTGGTGTATTCTAAAGATCATTTTAAAAAATGTAAAACACTTTTATAGTATATTGGATTGAAATTAATTGATATAATTATGTAAATAAATGCTTAAAATATAATATAATAATTAGTTTATTTACGATAAATTAATGATAAATTTAATGTATAAAATGGAGGAGACGTAAGACTTGGCACCTGGAATGAACCCATCACAAAAGACAACAATTAGAAGCCACGTGTCTGTTACTCCCAAAACAGGATCACATTATGCAGGACAATGTAAGTAAGCAAGCGGGAGGACAATTTTATCATTTGAAGAAATAGATTAATGAATTGTATGGAGGTCTTCCCCTTATTATAAGTAATTGATAAAAGACAAGATAACAAAAGGAAAACCCTTTATTATATTTCATAGAAACTAGAAATAACATATTTTAATATGTATATAAATTATATCCACTTTTTTTTTTCAATACAGTAATTTTAAGATTTATTCTAAAAAGTTAGTAACATCTCTTATTATTTCGGTCCCATCTTCCTTAAGAGAAATATTATAAGACCTAAACACCTAAATTTCTTATTAAATCAATTTAAATATAGAAACAACAATTTTATAAAACAAAAATGTAAAATAATCCTTCAGGTGGTTAGATTTTATCCCACAAATTTTAAAAACTTAAAAATTAAATTCTTAGAGTATTCAAAACTTAAAATCAGTATCCGTCATTTATTTAATTAATTATTTTATTAAATTATATGATTTTTTTTCATAAATTTTTTAGGTAAGAACTATAATATTATTGTGTATTAATTTATCATATCATTGTTCACACATAATTTCTTAACTTATTTTTAAATATTTAATTGAAAGTCTATACATTTAATTTAATTTTTATTAATTATATAATATAAAAATTATGTGTAAAAAAATGATATAATAAACTAACATATAATAATATTATAATTTTTATTTAAAAAATTTATGAAAAATAACATAATTTGATAAAATAGTTAATTAAATAGATTATGAATATTAATATCAAATTTTGTATAGTTTAAAAATTTAATTTCCAAAAGTTGATAAGGATAAAATTTTAATCATCCCAAAATTGAAGGGAATATTTTGTAATTTTTCCTTTTCATAGGATACATAATCAAGAATAGATGGAACACATAGAAACTGGCGTGTTTTAAACTTCGTCGTGAGATAAGTTGTGTTATGTACACAATAAGTGAGAGAACCATTATGGCAGGCATGCCCTTTCAAAAAAAATGAGACTAATTGTAATTCAATTCATTATATAACTAGCCTTCTACTGTTCTTCACTGAACAAAAAAAGCCTATCTCCCATCTTGGGGGAAAAAATGCACACGCAGTCTCGCACACAAGCACTTTGTACAAAACCTTGTCCTTGCTTCCTCTAGAATGAATGAACACAAGATACTACTCTTTGGTAAACTACACCTTTTAGAAAAACATATTCCGGAATAAATAGTTATACCCAGCAAATGATAACTCATACATGGTTCAGTGTAACAATACAATCTACAAGGAGGAAAAAGATCAATGAGGAAAAGGACGTCTTACATGATTTTATTGGGAAACACAAACCTCTTTGCCTATATTTAGTAAAACTTGAGAACACTATGTTCTTGATCAGTAAAACAAAGGTGCAATCTTAGAAATCTAGCCTGAGCGGATGATGTTCAGAATACATATGTTAATTCATGGAGTTTGTCACCCATTACTTGAAGAGACTAGAAAGTGAAGGCTGGCTTTGCTTTCTCTTAAGCAGTCCCTCTTTTTCTTTCTCCTTGAAAACCTCATCAGGTGATGAATGCAATATTTTCTTCTTTAAAACTGACTCCTTTGTTGTTTCTGCATCCACATATATGTTACTGTTGCCAAGAATTTCAACTATCTCCTGATGGTTCTTAGGTGCTGTACACTGCACAGGCATACATGTCTTGCTTTCAAATATATTCAGAAGTGTACTTTGGTCTAGAGTGTTTTCACAGATGACGGCAGTTTGCCTCAGCTGTCGTTGATGGAAGTTTTTCTTCTTTGGTAGCCGAAGTAACCGAACTAACTTGCCTCCAACCTTCTTTGAGCCAATTTTTGGCTCCAGAATGCATCTGTTCTCAACAAGTTTTTGTGCCTTAATTTTCTTTTGCTTGTGTTCTGCATCTAAATTTGAGCTAGTCTTCTTTTTCTTTGCCACCGGTTGATGGTTTACTGGATCTGAAGATTGTGGTTGGCATGTTTCCTCGGTCCCCTCAATCATGGGATCACGCTTTTTGGTCTCAAATACCTCCTTGTCATCAACAACTCCACTGCTCAATGTTTCAAGAACAACCTTGCCCAAAACAAATCTAGCCTCTGAAAGGTCACCCCTCCCAAGCTCATCATAGTTTATCTCGAAACTCTCTTTTTTGCTCCTGTAAGATATGATATCATTGACCAGCACTTCGAAAATTTGAGCAACAGACTTTCCAGTTTTCCTTGGTACATATACCTAAGAACCAAAAAGTTATCAGCTGGGCTGGAGCCTCTCAACTACGAGACAGTAATACAGTTTCAAATAGACAGGTGAATCTATGGATGGGAAAAATGCAACCTTAAATTAAGGTAAAGAAAAGTTTATACTAAGTTACTATTTCAATTTGGTTCTCAGTCAGAAGCACAGAATTATATGAAAAGACTTGATTTCCATTGTTCACATTCAAGAAATTTTAGATATTTAATCTTCATTTGTTCACTCTTATGCTTCCTTTTGGGGTTTTGGGGGAGAGGGGATAAGGAGGAATTCTGTCTAAAATTGGCACAATGAGACTGTAGATAAACCAACTCAAACCTTTTATCCCAGAATCAAAACTTATCTCAAGAATACACATTACTGATGTATGAATTGAGAATTCAAATCAGATCAATCTGGAATGACCCCACTTGTCTCAAGCAGTAATTATACATTTTCATAGAATGAATACTTCACCAATAACTTTTGGGCATTTATCGGATCATTTGTTACAATCAAGCAAGGCAGCTGCCTGAACTTTATAACTTTGAACTGTGAGGTCTTTCAAAAGTTGTGGAGCTTTTACAATAGTTATAGCAGCCAAACTAAGGAGAGTCAGAGCCGTCCAACCAAATACAATTATTTATTTTCCTTTTTTTATTTACATGGTATTAGATCCACTCCAGTTTTCAAACCGAAAACTCTTGACAAGGTCTACACAAACAGTGAATTATCAGAGAGACCTAATTATGGCATGTTAGAACAATCCAATCAAGTGGAACAGAACCGATCCTGTTGCATCTATTCCGCAGTTAATCCACATTCCACAATACGAATTTTGAAATCTTAGCAAAATCAATGTATCAAAAAACCATACTTACCATGCCAGAACATGTGAGAGATGGGAATCTAGACATGGATTGAATAAGAATATCTTTCTCAACCAGAGCAGGTATGGAATTTCTTGCTAAAACTGCCAACTCAGAGACTGCTTTTGCAATTTCTATGTCTGATTTGTATATACAGAACCTCCTTAATTCAGGTACATAATTAACATTCATTTCTGCTTGTTCTTTTGCAAACTTAATTCCTTTCTCCCACTGCCCATAACATAGAACAGAAGCAAATGCGCACAACACAAGGGCATCTTGGGGTTTTTTCACTAGTGCCAGGTGAAAAGCTAGCAATCCAACCCTGTGCCATACAGGAAAATAAAAATGCATCTCAGACATAAATCTGTGCCTATGAGAGAGGTATACCCTCACAAACATCAACATTTGAAGCCAAGTATAATTGGGCTAGGACAGAAAAGAGTCTGACTCTGAACCTCTAATTGGTTATTTTACTAGAACATATTTATGTATATCTATCAACTTCACAAAGCAACATATATATTTATATATACATATTCTTGTTATCAATCATCAATTTAGTGCTCATCAGACTAAATTACACACTTTTCACTTCACATATTAAGACAACGACCAGATGTTGGTCCATCAGCCAGATAATTTCACAACTTTGCATGCTTTTGTGGGTGGAGATAGGTGGCTCCTGGTTTACTCAGACAGTCCCACCCACATCTAGTTGATGGAAAAATAATTTCCAGAATTTCAAGGTCTCTCTGTCCCTTTCTCCTTTTTTTTTTTGGGGGGGGGGGGGGGGGTTTGGGGGGGGATTATTGTAAAAAATATAGTATATAGATAATCATTACTCACCATATGGTGCAATTAGAAGGTCGATTGGATGCAGTCAATTTATCCAAATGGAAGAATAATTTCTGCAAACATAAATTCAAGTATTACCAAATGTAACAAACAAACCGAACAAATTACTTCTCTCAGCGCCATATTGATGTACAATAGTAACATGAATTTAACACTTCTCTCACCCTTGTCACAGTTTTGACTAAGGATATATACGAACCCCTTTACAATTTCGCTACTTCTCTCAGAACCATATTGATGTACAATAGTAACATGAATTTAACACTTCATCCAATTTACCGTTAGTTACCAAGAGCAAGGTTGTAACCAGTTACCAAAAGAATTCTTCTCCAATCATTCCAACACATCAACACTTTTATGTGAAATTTAGGTTATTCATATGGGTTAATGATTGTAAGAATACACATTAAAGTTCACAAATCAACAAAATATATTTTGAATCACAATTGATCCCTCTTTCTTTCAAAGAAAGATTTGCTGCAAACTTTGAAGCAGTCGAATAGTGGTGCTGATAGTGAACTACCATATTACTGTAACATTTTTCCTTTTTGTAATGACTGTCATATGCATTCATTAACACATAATAACGCTCAGGGAGCTTGTTTTACAGTTCTTTTGTAAACCTGACTTACCATCAACATACTAGTCTGAGCATCTTGTTTTTCAGCTTGTTGATCAAGGTATGCTGCCTGGGGCCAATTAATGAGTTAGAATTATATTCAACTGACACGAAAATCATTTTAAGTCTGCAAGCCAGCAAATCAACCACTTACATGCAAAGGAAAGAAAATTTCAAGCAGGTTGAATTTCCAAAGCAAATGGAGAGATGGTTCAGCAGCTCCATAAGACAGCATATAGTTCAATTCCAACATAATTCTTGTCTGAAACATATAGAGAACAACACTGTGATGAAACTAAGAACCATAAATACTTTAACATCCAAAAATAGACCTTTATGAGTATTTTATGTAGTAGAAAGTTCCATCTAGTCTATATCTCAATAACAAACAGCAATATCCTCATGCCAAATTCACACAGCACAGAATCATCATTTTCCAGTCTGAGTACCTTGTCCAAGCTCTTAACTAGAGAAGAAAAAGATCGAATAGCAGCGTCAATCTCCCTTGATAATGATAAACCTAGACGAGCTGCAATTCTCACGCCTCGTAAAATTCTGCCTACACAGATATTTTCCCATGTAACTTTATTTTTATTGCAAACAATAATCAACAGTGACAGCTTACGATTTTTGCTGTTGGTACTACCTACCGGGATCCTCTTTTAAAGATAGTTGAGCAGGGATCACAGTTTGCAGCTGAGTCCACATCAAAAGACATAATTATATATCAGTCTAATAAATCATTTTTAGGGGATCAAAATGTTCAATAGTAAATGAATAACAAGTCACCTTCATAGACCTCAAATCTGTCGTTCCAGTGGCATAATCATATATTGTATTCACAAAGGGGTCAAAAAACAAGCTGTTTCAACAATAAGCTATGGATTAAAAGCCTGTCAAGTTGTTAAATTAATTATTGAAGATTGAAAACAAATATACATACTTGTTGTAAAAACTTCCTATCTAAGCTGTTAAATTAATTATAGATTGTATTGACAAAGGGGTCAAAAAACAAGCTGTTTCAACAATAAGCAACGGATTAAAAGCCAGTCAAGTTGTTAAATTAATTATTGAAGATTGAAAACAAATATACATACTTGTTACAAAAACTTCCTACCTAAGCAACATTTTTATCTAATAAAAAATAAGTTAAAAAACTGAAATTCATATAAATTAACATATCCCAGCAATTTAAGAAACCAAACATAAACAATACCTGTTGATCGTGAAGTCCCTGTGCAAAGAGTCTTCACAGAGAATTAAGTCAATTTTTTTGCACCCTCTTGGCATAATAGAATATAGAAAATGTTCTTTCTTTTCAGCATTTTCTCTCACAGTCTTAAAACTACTTACCTGTCCCAAGATAAACAAATTGGTTCATTAGTTAATTAATTGAAATTGAAATTAAACTAATCCAAAAAAAGATGAAGAACATAGCACATCATACATGTAATTTGCATATTAATGAAATGTTAGACAATACTCTTGTATAATTAATAATGGACCAACCTCTACTACTGAACCTCTAATATGCACCCTACATATTGGAAAACGTCGCCCAACAATATCAACCCGAGCTACATGACGAAAGTGCCTTCGAACCTGCAACATTTTGCTGCAGAAGTTGCAGTTAACTATTAAATTTGATATCCATGTACATTATACTAGTTATAGGTCATGAATTGAATCGTTGTTGCAAAACCTCTATAAGCTTTGCTGTTGTGATCACATCAAAATCTTTTGGAATCCTGTTAAGAAGTAAATCTCTCACACATCCTCCCACTAAATAGGTATTAAAACCTGCAATTTACAAAGCATCTGATTATTGACAAAAATGTCTCAAAAAAATAGAAAATTTTACAGAAGATAAATGTTACTTAGTAATACACAGAGTCAAACAAAATTAAAACCAGCATCACAAAGAGGACAAGCTGTGTAGAGTATAAATGTCGTCAATAGATTACTTGAAAAATAGTCTGAGGATGCTCTTCTCCCTTGATTAAGCTAACACCAGGTAAGTGTTCCTTTTTAAGGAATGCAAAGCAAGAAAATAACCTTTATTAACCTTACAATGCAGCAACCACATTTTATTTGGCTGAAAAATGGTTCATGGTGTTTACATTTATGAGGAGCAGGGGTTCCCAATTACACCAAAATTATTACCTTTTTTGCGAAGGAGGTTCAAGACAGTCCAAGATGGCAAAGGAATCATAGAATCAGTTATACCAAGCTTCCTCGCATCCAACTTCTTCCATTTTGAGATGTCAAAAAGGTCTGAGTCATAGCTTAAAAAATGCGATTAGTTCTGAGATGCATATACTAATTTAGAAAGCACAAATAAGGCTTCTTGATCAATGACTCAAATGATAAGATTTAACACTGATTTTGATGACAATTTTCAACTTCCTTCAATATTATTGATGATAGTTGCATTTAAATTTACAAGATTCCTACGACATAAATACATATAGCATGAGAACACCTTCAGAACAAATGATTACGACGAAAATTACAAGAAAACTAGATTAAGGAATAACCTCGGCAAGCCGAGTAGTCAGGGGATAATTCAGCTTGCACTGCTCCTTTGGCCTTTGTGGAGTTTAATCTCTGCAATGCAAAATTCAAAGGTCAAAATGTGAGTTCGAAACTGAAGCGCCAGTGTTCGAGGAAATGCCTCAACCAAAATTGAGGAAAGAGGAAAAAAAAAAGACTGACGACGATGACCTGAGAGTTGAATTGAGATCTCAAACCAGATAGCAGGCCATGCTTGGTGGTGTTGTTTATCCTGAGGAGCACCGTCATTAGAGCATGAAACTATGGCGCGCTATGAGGCAACTTTCTTCATTTCAGCGGCGCCCTTTTTTTTTTTTTTTCTTTCTTTTAATCTTTTAGGAGAGACTGAGCTGCATTTTATATCAGGAAGCATTTCTGGTTAAATGACATAAAACGTCCTTCAAACTGTTGCAATCAATACACAAGCCTTTCTTGCGCGCATGTGGCTTTTAGATTATCTATATTTTAAATTTAAATATATTTATATGCCCTTATTGATTGCAGTCAAATCCTATTCCATCTTATTAATTTTAGAAGATGTACATTTTAAATTAATTCAAATTGTATAGTAGTTCTTACAATAATAATTAATTTTTTAGAAGAAAACAACATTGAAAATTTGCTGCTTTCTATGAAAAATCGGTCATTTATCCATTCATTTGAAATATAATTATTAAAAGTAAAATATTTTTATTAATTTAATTACTGTATATTATCATCTATTGTAAAAATATGTATATTTTTTCATTCATAACAAATACAATTTTTAAAAATTATTATTACTATGTTTATTGATAATTTTAATGTTTTTACAAGTTATGTTGAGTAGTGATGGAGGTATACATATGTTTGATTTAAATAATAGTTGCTATGCAAAATAATAGTGATAGTGGTATATAAACCCCTAAGAAGCATACGTAAATTGTCAATTAAATGATAAGCTAATCAAAATTTAGATTGATAAACAAAAATTTTATCTTTTTTATTTGTTATGATCCCTTCCAACTTTTATCTTGCTTTATGCATCAGAAGCTTCTTCCATTTCTCCCACAGAATATTTATTTCCATTGATTTCAAAGGTAACATTGCAATAAGTTAAAGCTTGGTTTCTTATGATTATTTGATTGTGTTGCTATGCCAAAATTCTTTTCTCTTTTATGTTTTAGTAGCACATTAATTAAAAAAAAGGCTGTAACATTATGTATTTGATTCTTGAAATTGAAATACATTATTTGTATGTTTTAGTTTATGTGTTTAATTTATCTTCAATTATATTCTTTTTAGTTTAGGAAAATGTTATTTTTATTTAGAAAAGTGTCACTTACACTCAGCAGAAAGACATAGTCTAGAATGACCGTTCTTAAATTCAAGTAAATATGTGTAAGTATACGAGAAAATTTATATTCAAATTTATAGTATTGCTTTCTTAATATATTTTTTAAAAAATGTTTGGAAGGAAGCAGACAAGTCTCTGTCTTAAAAATTTCCATGGTGTCTTAATTTTTATTACTTAACTGTACATTTTTTATGAGATTTTAATACTAAACAATAATAAATAAACAATTCAATAGTATATATGAAAATAATTTATATGTAAGCAATAAAATTCTATAGATATTTACTATAAGTAAAAATATTTTCTCCTTTTTTTTTCATTTTTATGATATAGTATAACATGGATGAGTGATGATAATGTAAAATTCTTTAGTGATATCTTTATAAGTTTTCTTTTTATTTTTCATTTTCGATTGTTACATAATCTATATGATAAATTTGTTTAAAATAATTGGAGCTATCAAAGTATTTAGATCTAATCCCACATTGTGACATGTATATGTAAGAATTTAAATACCATGTTGTAGTTTTCTAAAACTTTAAACTATGCAGAAAACTACACTAAATTATAAATGAATCTAGGATATCATAATTCTTACTGTATATTTGATGAAGGATAAAGACCTTACCTAGATCCATGATGATTTCTTAATCAATGTCCTTGTGTGAGTTTTCCCCTCTCTTCCTTCCTCTTTTCTGTATCTTTAATGGTGAAGATATCCTCTGTTTACTTTTGTTTTCTATTATTGTATTGTCTCTTATGTTGTCTATAACTTCAGACAACTCTTTATATAATGAAAGGAGAGGAGAGGGAGTTATATTTTAAAATTTTAAAATAACCCCCATTGACTTTAATTACTTTTAGACCAAACCACCATCACATTAGGCCATCTTTTATTTAAAGCCAGTTTATTAATTACATGGGCTACTATAGATTATTAAAATAATCTAATAATCTCCCATTTGGCCCATGTGACGACTTGAAGATTTAACAATAAACCATAATTACGTACCATACGTTGAAATTATCAAGTCATCACCTTTAATTGAATTGAAATAATTAGATCATGACAGTCACAAGTTATCTAACAACTTGATTCCTTCCATGTATCACAAATTAACTCAACTCAAACAACTTTTATCAATATTATAATTTGTATATTTAATGTCTTTTTTAAGACACATTCTGTCATCACACCAGAACAATATAGGTATACCATATAATGTGGATGACATGAAAATAAGCAGAAACATAACTTTAATTGAATTCA
>JANHAO010003974.1:0-25124 GCA_026873985.1 Saraca asoca
TTTATTCTATTCATTTGTTTCAATATTAAATGTTGATCATTAGTTATATGTAATTTTAATTTTACTACTTGTCAGAATTATATGTTTACTTATCTTTTTGAAGTATCTAACTTTTGTCGTTAAATTTTTTGTAGTTATGCCATAGAGAAAGAGGAGTAGAAACCCAAGCAAATCATGCCCTACATCGCATGATCCCCCACAATCTTCATCACACGCTTATTCCACTCCTTTGCAACTTCACATTACTAAGCTTTTTCCAGCAACCCAGCTTGGGGCATCGATGAGTTTTTTACCATCCCATCATATGGCATCAGACCCTTCACCATCTTAGCAAAGGGTAGTTGATGATGAAGGAGCCCAACAACCATTGCAAAATCATCCACCACCCAGGGGCCATTGGAAAGTCACAGTTATAGGTAAGTGTGTCATTGATTTTATAGTATTTGTTGTATCTAATTATACTAATTAAACCTTCATTTGCAAAATAGATTCTAACAGATGTTGAAAGATGGTGGACATGAAGATAGCTAATGTGTGGGAATTATAGAATCAAAAGATAGTCGTTTCCTTTGATGACTATGGTGCACCAATGAACGATGCTACTAGCATATATGGGCAAATTTTGGGACAATTGGCTTCTAAGCCTGTTAACCTCTCAATCACTTATGTTGATTGGAGGAATGTGCCTAACGCTTGAAAGGATGAAGTATTCGATAAAGAAATCAAGGTAGTTATAAAATTGTGCATTTTATATGTATCTATTTTCAGACTTATTATATAAAACTAATCAAAGTTGTTTTGTTCATTCTTTGAAGTTGAGGTTCCACTTTGACATGTCAGATCCTGTTCTAAGGAGTTAGACAATTAAGAACCTGGGCAGAAAGTGGAGGGACTTCAAGGGCTAGATCTCATGTGATTTCAATGATTCCTCCTTGACTTTGGAAGAAATGTATGAAAAGGTCCTGGATGGGGTTCCTTGGGGTCAATGGAAGACATTTGTTGACAAAATGTATATGCAAATGCTAATAATAATGATTCCTTCATGTTTGTAGGAAATGTGTAGAAAAAATGCATCAAATCACCAAAATCAACTGGTCCCACACATAATTGGCTCCAAAAGCTTTGCCAGGAAAAGGGCTAAATTGGTTTTGTTTCATACTTTCCTATTTAACTACTGTTATATAATCTAAGATGAGATACACTAGCTAAATTGATATATATTCTCATGTAGGCTGAAGAGCTAGGTCATCTGGTGGGAAGAACAGATCTATGGTTTCATGTTCATAAGAAATCGGATGGCATGTATGTCAATGAAGTAGCCATAGACAAAGGGGTTAGTTTTTGCTTCATGTGGTTAGTTTTTGCTTCATGTTTTATGTTATAGGATTACACATTCACAAACGTGTTAATGAAGTGGATATTCTACTTTTGCAGGAGCAAATTGAGGAGGTCTTTTCCCAAGACCCTTCATTACAATCTCAAGCCACGTCACAGGATGATGTCATGGCAAAGGTATTGGGGAAAAAGCACTCCAAAGGGGTTTGAGGTTTGGGTTTTGGATCATCTCCTTCAAATGTGTTTGGCAAAGCTTCTCGACAATTCAGTGGCATGACATTCAATAGCATTAGTTCAAATGAGGAGGTGCAAGCAAGAGTCCGAAGTTTAAAGGCAAAGTTGACTTTTGAACATGAAAGGTGAGATTGGCTATGGAGGGAGCGTTGGCATCAATGTTTCAAAGAATGCTTGGGATAATACTTAAAGAAATTGCCAATTTGATAGCACACCTTCCATCGGTAAATTTCTATTCTTCTTTCTACTTGTTGATGATTTATTCGCTATGTTGGTTGATTGTTGCTGATGGATTAGCTATGTTTGTTGTTAGTGTATTTGCTGCATATAAGTCATAAGTTAGAGCTAGCTTATATGAATTGGATTTTTTCCATTGATTCTGTTGTATTTATTGTTGTATTTTCTACTGCATTTTGTTGTATTTGCTATATTTTCTGTTGTATTGGCTATATGGGTTCATAGAATTTTAGTTTATTTTATAGCCACCAGATGCAGGCAACGAACATGCTACATATGCAAGGCCCTCTTCCCATGATAGTCGTGACACACACCCTTGATTTAAACCCTTTGAGTGTTAAATTATGTATAAGATTGTTGAATTCTAACCTTTGACAAATAAATGTTTGAATATTTATTATTAATACAAAATTTGTATTCAATTTCATTTTTTAAAATTGTATGCATTTATTGTAAATTATTCTTGTAGTAGGGTAATATATGAAGAAAAAGTTAGGACAGGGAAACAAAAAAAAAAATCTAAAACACCGCATTTAATAGCAATTTAAAAAAAATTCCAAAAAACTATCGCTATAATCATAAAAAATCGTCGCAAAAAAGTTTGTTTTAAAAAAATAAAAATCGCCACTAAATGTAGAGAAAATTACTATCAAAAATTAAAAAATCACCACTAAATGTAGTAAAAACCACCATCAAAAACAATTTTTTTTATAAAAATTTCCTATAAAATGGTCACTAAATCAGTGAAAACCATAGCCAAAAATAATTTTTTAAAAAAAATCTACAAAATCGCCACTAAATATAGCTAAAACCCCCCACAAAAAATAATTTAAAAAAATTTCTATAAAACCGTCGCTAAATTTAGAAAAAATCATCACTATGTACAACAGTTCTGGTGGTTACAATGATCACCACTAAATTCAGACAAAACCATCACTATTTACAACATTTTCGACGATTACAAAAACCACCGCTAAGTACAAAAATAATAGCATCTAATACTTTCCAACTCATAAATCTACAACGGTTCCGAAAATCACCGTGAAGGATGTTAACGACAATTAGAACAACCGCTAAATACAAATTTTTTTGTAATGACATTTCTATTAAGGACATATATATATATATATATATATATACATAGACACCTTAGTGATGACATAAATATTTTGTTTTGTCTAACTACAAGTATGATCATGATAATTTTATAAGAATAATTACAAAATGTTATAAGTATGCTTACTTTTGTTTGACTATGAATAATTTTAGGTACTAGTCATGCTCACAATTTTGAAATAAGAAATATAAATATATTGAATAAAGATTTTCGTAGAAACTAAGGTTTAAAAAAAGAAAAAAAAAACAAAATAGAACAAAATGTGGTTCGTAAATAGGCTGTGTTAAACGAAGAAAAATGGGGAATGGAGTCCCAAAATATAGAAACTGGGAAGCCCATTTTTTTCCCGGTTGATAGCCAGTTACCCAATAGCCTATTTTCCTCTTCACCATTATATATGTTATATTCGTCTCCCATGTTTTGCTAAGAAAACACTAGCACTGACTTCTTCCTTTTGTTTCGCGACAAGCTTCCCTCCTTTTCTCTTTCTTCTTCGACATATTCTTCTCTTCCTCCATGACCAACCTTCAACCTAGCTCCTCCACCGATCAAACCTCGATTCACCTTCAATTCTTTCAGGGAACCAATACTTATGAATAAAATTTAACTCCTACTTCAACTTTCAAGCATGCGCAAAATCAAAAACAAATAAGAATCGGAGGCTAGGCTGTGGACATTGTCCAGCTGCTGATTTAGGAAAGTTCACAGCTTGATCGTAAAGGCAATTTTAAGCTACTTTATGGAATGATGATGATGATGCTACTTTATGGAATGATGGTGATTATTATTATTATTATTATTATTATTATTATTATTATATATGTTTGGGTTGTGTTCACTAAATTTGTCAAGTTGGAATGACTTGATAAAATAATGAATTTTGTTATAAATTGTTGGGTTATTTTGTTAAGACTCTTCCTTCAAACCTATGCCATGTTGAGAACTTTGGTTGCCGTTCCCGTTACGGCAAAGGGAAAGGTGTAGATCAGAGTTCAGATGGGAGCTAATTCCAACGAGTACATATTTTTGTTAGGAGGAAGAGGAATTGCGTAAAAATCTTACAAAACTTTATGTACAAAGGGTATTTGTAATACTCATAGAAGACTCTTGATGTATATACATAAATACATAAATAAATATATTTCTTGCATCTAGATGCATGAAGTTTTAAAATGCAATAAATATGCATAAACAATGGATTTAAACACTTTGAAAAAATATAACACTCATGAACTTAGACATTAAAAATGTTCTAAAATTAAAATTCAACATCCCCCTAATTTTGGAATCTCTTCGCTCCAAATCTTGATTGCAATATCTGAAAATCTTCAAATTTGAGGGGTTTTGTAAAGATATCTACAAGTTAATCTTAAATCTTTACATAATCCAACTCAACTTTCTTCTTGGCAACATGTTTTCTAATAAAATGATATCTTGTGTCGATATGCTTATTTTGATCAAGAAACACTGGACTCTTTGCAAGTGCTAGAGCAAACTTATTATCAATACAAATCCTAGTAGCTCCATCTGGAGGCAAGCAAATTTCTTCCAAGAACCTTTTAAGCCATATCGCATGACAAATACAAGAAGTAGCCACCACATATTTGGATTCACAAGTTGAGAGTTTGACAATTGATTGCTTTTTGAAACATCAAGAGACAACATTATCACCCATGAAAAATACAAATTCGATGGTATTTTTTCTATCATCAATATCTCCACCAAAATCACTATCACAAAATCTCACAAGCTTAAAATTGTTCGAAAAAATAAAAAATTAACCCATAGTCAATAATACCTTTAAGATAGAAGAGAATTAGCATAGCAGCCTTCATGTGAGTGGAAGTAGGAGTTTCTCTTCAATGACTTACTACTCCAACTACGAAAAAAATATCAGGCCTCATACAAGTTAGGAATCTTAAACTTCCCACAAGGCTTTTGAAGAGAGCGGGTTCTCCTTCTTCTATCTTCAAACTTTGACAATTTACACCACTTTCCATAGGCATGTTCATGAGATTATAGTCGATCTTTTTGAACTTCTTTAAAATTTCCTTTGCATAGCCTTTTTGAGAAATAAAGATACCTTCCTCTAATTGTTTCACCTCTAGGCCTAAATAGTATGACATGGGCCCTATGTTAGTTATCTCAAACTCAAGTGTCATAGCCTTCTTAAATTCTTCAAAAAAGGCTTGGATTGTTTCCAATGAAAATAAGTTCATCCTTATAAAGACAAACAATCAAAATATCTCCATTATCATGAAATTTGACATAAATAGCATACTCATTAAGGCAAGAAACAAATTCATTGTCTTGAAAGTACTTGTCAATGCAGCTATTCCATGCCCTAGGTGCTTGCTTCAAACCATGCAAAGCTTTCTTTAATCTCAAAACTTTATCTTCTTGTCCATTGATGACATAGTCAAATGGTTGCTTAACATAGACTTCTTCTTGTAGATAACCATTTAAGAAGGGTGACTTCACATCAAGCTGATAGATTCTCTACTTCATTTGTGCTGCCAAAGAAATGAGCAAATGAATAGTCTCCTTACAGACAGCAGGTACATAAACTTCATCATAATCAACTCCATGCTTTTGCTTATAGCCTTTAGTAACAATTCTTGATTTGTGTTTCTCCACCTCTCCATTAGTGTTCTTCTTCACCTTGAACACCCATTTGACTCCAATAGCTTCATGACCCTTGGGTAGTGTTGTTAAAACCCAAGTTTCTTTTTTTTTTCAATGGCTTTGATTTCTTCATCCATGACTTTTCTCCATCGGTAATATGGCTTTTTCAAAGTTTAAAGGCTCACTATCTACAAATAGGCAAAACAAATCAATAGCTTCAGTTGCATCATACAAATCAATGAGACTTCTTATTTTTTGTGGCCTTTCACTTGAGCTCCCTTTAGATGTTGGTGATGTCACATAAGTTGGAGCAGGTGAAAGAGGTGGAGTTACTGCTTGCATTGGTTCTATAGACTCTTGTTCATCTTCTCCAAAATATAGGAGAAAATCATAAATTCTTTCTTCTTGGACCTCCTAATGCCATGTTGCTTTTTCATCAAATTCAACATCTTAGCTCACTATTACCTTGCCATTGCTTAGGTTGTACAATCTGTAGCCTTTGGAATTTGTATCATAGCCAATAAAAACATGCTTGACACTAGGCTTCATTCCACTCCAAGCTTCTTGAAGGGTTTGATCATTGACATTTGATGTTGGTGGCCTATTGGATAAATAAAGCAAGAAACAACTTTGGCCTAAAACTCTTTGGGCATATTTTTAGCTTTTAGCATGCATCTAGCCATGTTAAGAATGGTTTTGTTCTTCTGTTCAACTACTCCATTTTGTTGTAGCAATCTTAGAACAATCAAAGGACAACAAATTTCACTAGTTTCACAATATTCATTAAATTCTTTGGAAGTGAATTCGCCTTGTCTATCAGATCTACAAGCTTTGATCTCGTAGCCACTCTCCTTTTCTATAAAAGTATTGAAATTTTTGAATGCAGCAAAAGCTTTCAATTTTTTCTATAGAGAGTAAACCTAAGTCTTTCTACTAAAATCATCAATAAAGAGTATGAAATACTTACTCTTACCAAATGATGGTGGATTGATTGGCCCACACACATCCAATATGTACAAGTTGAAGTGGCTCAATTGCTCTAAATAAGGCTTCTTTTGGAAAGTTCCTTCTAGCATACTTCTTAAGAAGACATGTTTCACACAATTAATTGGGATGGTTGATTGAAGGTATTCCTTTCCCCTATTTCCTTGAGTGCTCCAAAATTCAAATGCCCAAACCTCATGTGCCAACACCATGCTTCTTCTTACATATTGGCCTTCAAACACTTTGCTTCAATTGTTTTGAGATTCAAGATAAACATTCTATTTCTTGACATACACTCCTTAGCAATCAAATAAGCATATTAATCTCTAAGCCAAAAACATCTATCTTTCATTAGAATTTCATATCCCTTTTCAAGGAGTTAGCCCAAACTTAAAATGTTACTTTTTAATTTAGGAACTTAGTAAACATCAGTAATTAGCTTATAGCTACCATCATTAGAAGAGATACGAATTGCACCTTTCCCTTCAATTTGGACGTTTAAAAAGTCTTCAAAGGACACATTACCATTTACCTTTTGATTAATCTCAACAAATTTTTCCTTGTAACCACACATGTGATTGCTTGCTCCATTATCCAAATACCATGAACTATTAGTGTCATTTTCTTCCTCTTTCAGAGTTAGCACCAAAGTTGACTCTTCAACTTCTTGCTTATCATCAACAAGATTAGCTTTTTCTTCAACATCACTAGTAGTACTATGACATTCCCAAGAATAATGACTATTATGGGTAAAAATTGGCTTTGAAGAATAAGTCAGCATGAGCCCAGTAGAAGCTAAGTTATCCGGCTCACTAAAAACGCCTAGCGGGCACTACCTCACTCATCGCTAGAAGGTGACACGACGAGGTCACTATATGACCAGCTCGCTAAATAGTCGGCCATCCTATTCGAGCTCGCTATGCTATAGAGACAATACCGAGCTCGCTAAGTGACCAGCCACAGCAACCCCAAACTGAGAGTTCCAATTCAAATAGACGGACAGGATCAAGTGTTAGACACACATATGTCTACCTGCAACTGACAAGAGAGGCCCACCCCGTAAAAAGTAGCCTAAAATAGTTGGATTCAGGAGTCTTATTATCTTTCACATTTATTTCTTAATGTAACAGAACTGTACCTTGTAATCATTATAGGTAACCATTCCTTCCTCTATAAAAAAGAACTCATTGTTAGAAGAGGGGGGAGGTCAGAAAACTTGTAAGCAAAAGCTCTATCAAAATCTCCTTTCTCATATTAATAAAAGTTCCACCGTGAACATAAGGTCCGGCCCTACTCGGATTTAGCCGAACCACATTAAAGATTGTGCACTCCTTCATCTCCTTCCTCTTCACCATCTCCGTTATCTTCTTCACAATTGCATATCTTTCAAATCAGAAAATAGCTTGGGATTCAAGAACTAAACACTCATTGATAGGAATTTGGTAGAACCAAATTTTACCATCAATATTTTGGCGCTAGAGGAAGAGTCCATCTATTTTCTGCATCTGCTATCTTGGAACGTCCATTTCTGCAATACCAATGGTAAGAGGAAGAGCCACTCGGAGTTCAACCACTCCAGTCTTCCAACCAGCAGACACTCCCATTGTAGGGGCTCATCAGCATTCTACTACTGTCCCTGGAACTGAAGAAGTACAAACGCTCGGCCAATCTCAACTGGCACTCGAAAATACAATAAGAGAGTTAGCTGAAATTGTAAAAGCTCTGGCACAGGCACAAGCCCAAGGTGATCAAAGGCAGGAAGAAATCATGGCACAATTCCTACAATTCCATAAAGAAGCTTAGAAGGAAACTCATGACAATAGCAATAATCAGCGACTGGGGGACTCACAACAAACAGAAAGCTTCGCCCTTTAGCTCGAAATGTAGAACCTGATAATAGAGGAAGTCCTCCAAAGCCTTAAAAGGCTAGAAGAGCGCCCACGGCCTCAAAGTAACCAACCTCACTATGAGAAAAGCTCACCATTTTCTGTGGAGATCAAAATGTAGCCTCTCCCATAGAAACTCAAAGCGCCCACAATCCTGCCATACGATGGGAATAGCGACCCAAGCGACCACCTAGATGCATTCAATATCCAAATGGATCTTCAAACAACTGACCCTCAAGTGAAATGTTATGTCTTCCTAGCCACATTAGAAGGAATACCTCAGGCATGGTTCAGAAACCTCCTAACTCATAGTGTCAGCAATTGGGAAGAGTGCCAAAGGAAATTCATTGACCAATACCGAGCACTAAAAAGGTAACTCATGCCTCCTTGCCACCTCATAATGATCTTTCAGTGCAAGAATGAATCATTGAAGGACTATATAGCTAGATTTAGGCACGAAGCCAACTCTATAGAAAACCTTTTGGAGGAAAGTATCTTAACAGCAATCTCAGTAAGACTCTACAAAGATGAAAAGCTGTATAAAAGCCTCTACAAGTCCCTAGCTCGAGAACTTGCTGAATTTTACGAGCAAGCTACCAAACAAATAAGATGGGGAGAAACTTTTGGAGTTGAAGAGCCCAAGCAAAAAATGGACATCAGTGGTCCCACCATGAGCAAAAAGAGGGGTGATGAAAGTCACAATCACGACCCCAATTCTCAGTGCGTGAAAAAGGAAAAGCCTTAGTGACCTAGAGGTCGCTTTGAAAACTATAGTATCTTGTCAAATACAGGATAGAATTTTTGTCATAAAAAGGCATAATGAGGATTTTGGAAGGCCCAAGCCAATAAGAGCTCTACCCCAGGTCCAGAGATCCAAGCAGATTTTATGCTTATCATAATGAGGTTGGACACACCACCTCCGCATGTTGGGTACTAAAAGATGCCATAGAAGACCTCATCAGGAGAGGCAGGTTATAGGATTATGTGGTAAGGCTACCAACACAGCAAGCCCAGTGAGCCATGGGTCAAGAGCCAGAGCCTTCCATCAGAACCATATTCTAATCTTGTAACATTCTCATGAACTTTACTATAATTTTGAAATCTATGTGTGAATTGCCCAGTGGAATGCTACTTGAAAAAGAATTTCCCTACGATCAAACTTATCGAATTCATAGTCGATTGGCCAAGACATAGAAACGCTACCTATCTAACAATGAGTAATGAAACAAAACTTGTCTGAGGGTGAGACGACCTAGAGCCTACCTTGTGTCCAAGGGTGAGATGGCCTTGAGCCTACCTTGCACCCGAGGGTGAGACAGCTTAGAGCCTACCTCGTGACAATAAAAACAAAAATGAAATAAAACTTGTCCGAGGGTGAAATGGCCTAGAGCCTACCTCGCATCCGAGGGTGAGATGACCCAGAGCCTACCTCTCGACAACAAAATCAAAAATGAAACAAAACTTGTCTGGGGGTGAGACGGCCTAGAGCCTACCTCGTATCTGAGGGTGAGACGGCCTAAAGGCTATCTCGCAACAAAAGCATAACCAAAAATGACACAAAGCCTACCTCAATAACACATTCAAACCTAATAATCAGCTACAAGCTCGTCACATCACAAGGATGTTGAAATAAAGTTATTGCAACTCTCATGCAAATAATTATCCACAGCCAGCATGCGATCAGAAAATCATAGCTCGCATGCGATCTGCTATCAGGTGCAACTCACATGCGACCTGACTGCTACCCATCATGAATCAGGAATAGTCAAATGACAAGAATAGTAAAGAATTAGGAGCACGATCGATTGGTCAAAGAAATATTTCATTAATCATCAGAAATGTACAAGCAGCGATATGCAAAGTATCCGATACTACATTCAAGAGCTATGCCGAAAGGCTCATACATTAAAAGGCCCCATTCAATGGGGTAAAATTACATCAAAAGATGGAGAAATACATAAAAGGCAAAAAGCCTGAAAGCCTAATACTACCATTCCGGCAAGAAAGTGAAAATCCGGCTACAGGGAGGCAAACTCCCACCAGCAGGAAGACCAGCAACTCCACTCTTGCAATCTTCCCATACCTGGTCGATGGTTCCTACTAGACCAGACTCTATGCAATTCAAAAAGGCACCTAGAGTTAGGCCGACAATACTGGATTCTATGCAAGGACCCAGGGGAGGTGATCTAAGATTTGCACAAGACTCCCTGGGAGCCCACAAGATGAACCCAGCGAGCAAGCCACATGCATGCCTCCAAATATTCTACAACAGACCATCCATGTCTCAAAAAGCTTCACCGGAAGCCAAGTTACTAAAAACATAGGGGGCTCGATAGACTCCTCCATTGCACTCTTCAGAGGAAAAGAAAGAAGACCCTTAGGGTATAAAAAGGCCAGCTCGATCCATTGAAAAATCCAAAAGATATCTGGTCGATCTTAATCTAACAGCCCAAAACAAGCGGCATTACCACGCTAATGGTCGAAAATTATGAACAGAAGAAAGCATGGTCTAAAGTAGAAGAAAAAGATAGAAAAGAAACCTGAAATGACAATTCAGATAGACAAGGACTTTGACTACATATAAAGACTTGAAAAAATTGTAACTCCCAATTCGCAAAGCGAATTGAGAGTTAGGAGGCTTATGTTATGGGAAAAAATTGGCTTTCAAGAATAAGTCAGCACAAGCCCAGTAGAAGCTAAGTTACACAGCTCATTGAAGACACCCAGCAGGCACTACCTTGCTTATTACTAGAAGGCGACATGATAAGGTCACTATAAGATCAGTTCGCTGAGCAGTCGGCCATCCTATTCAAGCTCACTATGCTATAGAGACAATACCGAGCTTGCTAAGCGACTTGCCACAGTGACCCTGAGCTGAGTTCCAGTTCGAGCGGATGGACATCTCACTCAAACGAAGTGGGATCAAGTGTTAGACACACATATGCCAGCTTGCAATCGACAAGAGGGGCCTACCCCATAGAAAGCAGCCTGTAACAGTCGAATTACAAGAGTCTTATTATCTTTCACATTTATTTCTTGATGTAACAGAATTATAGCTTGTAATCATTATAAGTAACCTTTCCTTCCTCTATAAATAGGAACTCATTATTAGAAAGGGGGGAGGCCAGAAAACTTGTAAGCAAAAGCTCTGTAAAAATCTCCTTTCTCATATTAATAAAAGCTCTATCATGGACATAGGGTCCTGTACCACCCAAATTTAGCCGAACCATGTTAAAGATTGTGCACTCCTTCATCTCCTTCCTCTTCACCATCTTCGTTATCTCCTTCACAACTATATATCTTTCAAACCAGAAAACAGCTTGGGGTTCAAGAACTAAACACCCATTGACAGGAATTTGGCAGAACCAAATTTCACCATCAGCAATGACGAAATTTATGACAATTATAGCATTCAATTTAGATTTGCCATACCTCTTTTCATTTGAATTTTGATAGTAGTCATGTCTTTTTCTCTTGATCTTCCATGACCTCTAAGTGATGGATGAATTCTTTCTTCATTGTTTAAATTCTCACCATTTCCTTTTCCTTTTACTCTTTGGCCATAACCATGTCCTCTTCCTCGTCCATGTCCTCTTTGGTTCTTTTATCCTCCATCATTCTTCAAAAAACCCTTAGCTTTGAGAACTTGCTCCAAATGCTCTTTTTGTTTTCTCTTAATCTTTAATTCATGGGCTTGTAGAGAAACCTCCAATTCTTCAAAAGTTATGGCAACTAGATCTTTCAATTCTTCAATGACACATGCCACATAATCAAATTTGGAAGTCAAGGAATGAAGAATCTTTTCCACCACACGAACATTTTTTACATTCTTTCCATATCTCTTTAATTGATTCATAACTATCTTCACCCTTAAATAATAATTCAAAAATTAATTCAGATTCCATCGTCTTCAAAGCTTCAAAATCACCCTTTAGTGATTAAAGTTTCACCTTCTTCACTTTGTCAACACCTTGGAGAAATGTTTTTAAAATCTCCTAAGCTTTATTCAAGGTAGAAGCAGCAACCACCTTTTCAAGCATACCTTCATCCAAAGCTGTATGGATCATAGAAAGTGCAATCTGATCTAATTTGCTATTTTTGATCAAGGCCTCTCTTTGATTTTGATTCAAAATTGCTTCATTTTCTGGTTCTTGATAACCTCTTTCTACAATATCCCATGCTTGTTAACCACCAAGCAAGGCCTTCATTTGTACACACTAAAGGGCATATTTCTCCTTTATGAGCTTAGGAACTGGTAGAGAACCACCACTCATCTTTTCTATTTTAATCAAGCTCAACACTTAAAAGCAAGCTCTAAAAGACTTGGATGACCAAGGCATTGGTGAAGCAATTAAGGAGATTTGGATGTAGAACATGCTACTAAAGTTGTCAAATGAAGGTAATATAATTCACAAGACTCAATTTTTGTGCCAATCCTCTATCCTATACCTCAGTCTTGTACAAGAAAAGAATAGGCAATAAAGGTAACTAAACAATTTAAAGAATAGGTAAATTGACTAATGGAAATAAGATTAAGAGGAGAATTAAGGACAAAGAGAACAAACTTAAGAGGAATTAATGAACTCAGTTTAGCTTGACCTATGCCTTTAGTAATGGTTTTGGAGCCATTTGCTAAAGTAAATGTATGAGAAGATATATAAGGCACTATATAGGTGAAAAAAGATTGGTTACCAACTATGTGATTGAATGCTCCAAAGTTCAGGATCCATGAATCATCTATTTATGATAGACAAGTTGTAGAATTACTAATGAAAGCTGTAGTTATAGATGAGCTTGCTAAAAGGCCTTAAATTGAAGAAATTATTTGTACTAAGAGTCTGTACATCAAATTGAGAATTCTAATTGTTTGCCTCATTTTCAAATTATGCAACATTTGCTGATTTATTGCCTTTCTCAAGGAATCCAAGGAGAAAGTAACAACAATCCTTTATGTGCCCAAGCTTCTTACAATAGGTGCCATAAAGACAATTACCACCATAACCTCTAGTACTACACCACCTTTATTACCATGACCTCCCCCTTAACCATGAGAACTAAAGTGTGAGATCAAGACTGATGTGTCTATAGGATTTTGAGTTCTTAGAGGTGTATAGAGTAACATTAAAATCAAATTTCTAACAGTAGAACTTTTGAAACAGTAAGGATTTGATTACACAGAGAGTCATAATTTGAATGAATTCTAAAGAGGAGAAAAACCATGCATTAAATTCCTTGGTATCAATTGTGATAACTAATTGCTTGATTTTGAATATGACAACTTGAGCCTTAGTCGAATACATAGACATGTTCTAGCCATATTGCTTGAGATTCACTAAGTTAGTGGTTACATTATACATCCTTCGAATGATGTTGATATAAAGTTGTTTGGCTTATTCCCAAAAAAGATTACATGTCTTGTAGGGATAGAAATAGACAATCAATTATGGAAAAATGTATTGCCATAATAACATACACAATTCACTACCAAAAAATATGTAAAATTGGTTCAAAAAATTCAATCCCAAAAATGTGAAAATTTCATCCCAACTTGTGTTTGGGACAAAAAAAATTTCATCGTAGAAATGTTCATAGCAACAGCTTTAGGATGGAATTTTGATTCCATCTCAAATTTGGGACAAAAATTTCCATCTCTACAATTAAAATTTCATATCAAAAAAGAAAAAAATTCTCAAATTTTGGGATGGAAATTTCCATCTCAAATAAAAAAAAATTGTGAAAAAATTTAAGACGTAATTTTTGTGTCAAAAAAAATTTTTTTCAAATTTTTTCAAACAAAAATTTCCATCCTAAATCTAAAATTTTTTCCCTTCATGTTGTCAGGAAAAATTTTATATCAAAACATAACAATCATTTCTTTAAAAAAAATTTGAGATGGAATTTCTATCCCCAAATTGAATTTAAAAAAAAAATTGAAGCCTATTTTGAGTATTAATAGCAGAAGAAAATGTTCTAAAAAAAAGAGAGGAATAGAAGATGTAACTAAGAAAAAAATTGACAACAAATTGACTCAATTAACTCTTTGATTTCTTACTTTCTCATTACAATCCTTCTATACATCACTAATGAGAAAATAAAAATAACATATAATGAAAACACAATAAAGATGGAAACATAGTAGAAGATTCTTCAACCTTTAGCTTAAGTGTTCTTTAACATCTATAACAAAAAATCAACAAGCATGCTATTAGTAATTTCAACAAAAATAAATAAATTTATAAAAAGAAATAAAAATCTGTATAAAAAACTCGTAATAATTTCATATATTGAAACTCAAGTGAGTAAGAATTTTACTAATATACTTGAGAAATGACAATAGATCATCATAAAACATATTTGTTGATGGTGGATTTTGGTTCAATCCGAATCCAACCAACAGAGAGGGTTCTTTGAGTACCTAAGTCATTCTCCAGTCATCAAGGTGATAAAAGGGTGTTGAATGGCAGGAGGAAAAGGGAAAAGGAGGAGAAATGCGCAGGGTTTAACGTGGTTCAGCTAAATTCAGGTAATACCAGACTCTACATCCACGGAGGTACTTTATTAGTATGAAGGAAAGTTTATAGAGCTTTGCTATGGCTTCTAGTAGAGTTTCTGCTAGTATCCTCCTCTCTTTTATAATGACTCTAGCCCCCCATTTATAGAAGTATGAAAGGATACAAATGGAAGTAAGTTAACTATGTATCTGTTACATCAAATATTAAATGTACAAGACTGCCTAGGGTATTAGAGACTGGGTTATGTAGGCTACTTTCTGCAAGTGAGACCCAATGGCCGTATTTACAGAGCGGCAGTGCAAGTTGTTGGTTGGCTTTATGCTTGACTTCAGTAAGCTTCTGATTGAACAAGGTTGTGTCAACACAGGCTTGAGCCAGCACACTGAGGGTGTCGCTAGTTCTCGACTTCAAGCTAGTCTGGCCAGTCAGCTCGGGTGCTCTGCGAGCTGAAGGCTTCTGTACAGTGATCTAGCGAACTCGTTGCTTAGTCAGATTTAGCTTTTCCTGGGCTTTTGCCAACCCACTATGCAGTACCAGTTTCTACTAATAACATTAGCCCCCCAACTCTCAGTTTGCTTTGCAGTCTAAGAGTTAGACTTTTGCTGGCAAAGTTGTGTACAACAATGACATATCATAGATCTAGTCTTCACCTTGCATATGTGCTCCCCTTTATGAAGTGCATTTCTAGTGAACTGGAGTTCTGTGAGACTTAGAGGACTACATGGATAAGCTTCTGTTGCTGGGCCCTTATCCGACCCATTCCAATTCTAAGTTCGAAAGATATTTTGAATGTCGGTCATAGGTGATTGTGTAGTCAAAGCCTTTCAAATGACCCTGTTATTTCATTTGTCCAGGCCAAACACATCTTGTGGTTATTAGTGCGTTGACCTCGTTTTCTTACAAGCCATTAAATGAGAGCAGTTAGGGGTTCCCTTCTGAATCCTTTGACTCCTTCAAGCTGAGCTTATTTAAAGCACGGAGAATCCTCTTCTTCTCTCAAAGGGTGTCCAAATGGAGGTTTCAGATAAACCCCTTGATGTCTCGATATTCTACTTTTTGAGTGAGATGTGTATGGTCTGTTGCATAAGGAGCTTCAAAGTCCATACTTTTCCTGTAATGTTAAGGGATCTTATACGGACCCTAGATTTCATCCTCATGATTGTGAGGTTTCTCTTTTTCTGCTGCTTCAGTGGGCTTTCTTAGACTCTCCCACCTCCGGGAATCAAGGTTGGAGGAAGAAAACTGAGAGCTTAAGCAGATCAGCAAGTTTCCAATTGGCAGAGGTTTATCCTTCGGTGGCTTGCCTTCTGATTGGGAGCTTTCCTTTTACGCAGCAATCCTTTTTCCAAAAGAACTGACTATAGCTTTTCCTAAGTAGCTTTTCCTGACTTGTATTTTGACTCTTTGTGATGTATATGTACCTTGTTAAGGCTTTTCGATGAATAAAATCTTCTTTTTCCCTTTAATGTTCAGCTATTTTGTCCTGTATTTCTCAAACAACAAATGTTAATTCTACATAAAAATAATCAAATAGCCAATCGGCAATGCTTTTAATCAATCGATAAATTTGGTTTGAATGTAAGTAAGTAATATGTGAATAGGTCGAATAACACTAAAGCATGCAGTCGCATGAGAGCTACGAAATTTAGTTCGCATAATAGCTACAAAATTTAGGTCGCATGCATACAGTGGCTAAGAAAGTTGCTCATATGCATGAGCTTTTAATTACACATATGCAATGGCTAAGAAAGTTGCAGACATGTATGATAAGATTGCAATGCACGGTGGCTAAGAAAGTTGCTTGTACGTGCAGTAAGGTCGCTATGTGCGCACAGTGGCTAAGAAAGTTGCTCGTATGCGCGAGCTTTTAATTGCACACATGTGATGGCTAAGAAAGTTGCTCACATGTATGATGAGATTGCAATGCACGGTGGCTAAGAAAGTTGCTTGTACGTGCAGTAAGGTCATTACACATGCACCATGGCTAAGAAAGTTGCTTGTACGCACAAGCTTTTAATTGCACACATGCACACAGTGGCTAAGAAAGTTGCTCACGTGCATGGTAAGATCACTGCATGCATGCGGTGGCTAAAAAAGTTGCTCACATGCACAAGCTTTTAGATCGCATGAGAGCTACGATATTCGATCGCATGAAAGCTGTGAAGTTTGATCGCTAATTGTGAAGCTCAGTCATAATTTGAGGCTCAGTTCATAAAGTATGCATTTCTCATAATCTCAAGATCAAGCCAAACATTTTCTAGAATTTTCAAAAGAATCTACACGAACCAACTTACACAAATTTTAGGACACCTCCACGTATTGGATTACAAACTCAGTATATGGTTCTCACTACAGCTAGTTACTCTTGTTCAGGATCCCGTTGAGGTTAAGGAGGCTGCTGCACCATAGATCGCAACACGTATGCTCTTAAATGCCCTCTTTTAATCAGATCCTCAATAGCATCTCTGAGAGCTCAGCAATCCGAAGTGTTATGCCCCACTTCATTGTGATATGCATAGAATTTGGTCATATTCCTGCTTGCACAGGGTACTCGCAAGGGAGTAAGGGTCCCAAAGTCTTCTTTACTCCTTTCAACTGCATAAATTTGGTCAGGAGTGTCTGACAAGATACTATAGTGCTCATGAAGGGTAGATTGTTGAGGTCGCTCAGCCATGGCCTTCTTTGCGAGCTGGGAGCTGGAGCCACTTTTCGTGTCCTCATCATTGTTCTTCTTTTTATTTTGATCGAGGTTGTCCAGTTTGGGCTTCTTTGTACAAAATGTCTCCTCTCGCCTGATTCACTTGGTAGCTCAATCATAGAATTCTCCCAACTTTGCTATTGGGAATTTGTATATACTTTTATACAGCTTGTCATCTTTGCGAAGTCCAATAGATATTGCCATCAAAATGCTTTCATCGGATGGGCTTTCCACACTACCGATCTCACGCCTGAACTAAGCAATGTAGTCTTTTAAAAACTCATGCTTATGCTAGAAGATCGTTGTGAGATGGCAAGGGGGTGTAAGCTGCCTCTTTAGCGCCATGTAGTGGTCGAGAAATTTCTACTGACATTCTTCCCAACTACTTATACTATAAGCTGGGAGGTTCCTGAACCAAGCTCGGGGGTATCTCCTAAGGTGATAGGGAAGATGCAACACTTGATCAGGAGATTACCCATCCGAAGATCCATCTAATCATTGAACATGTCCATGTGATTATGTGGATCGTCATTTCCATTATAAAGTGGGAAGGTGGGAATTTTGAGCTTCTGGGGGAGAGGCTCTATTTCGATCTTCCTGGAGAAAGGAGTATGTTCCTTGGCATGGCCCGGTTGCCTCATGCTCGAGGGTGTGCCTCTAGTTGTTTCACCCTTTGGAATAATTCTTCCATCCTTAATGGCAATCCTTCAGACTTCTGACTAGAGTCTTGGCAGCTTCTCATGTCCTCCTTATCGTGGAGGGAGCAGTCTGAGATGTGCTCGTGACTGGCTCTATTCAAAGTTCTAGCTTGCTACTGTTGGGAGATAATTCTGGGTGTGATGACTTTAGTTTGTTTTCACACACTTTGGGCCTGTGCTTGAGCCAGCATTTGAAATGCTTTAGCTATCCTCTTCATTGAACCTTCAAATGCTTCCTAGCACTGGTGCCATGTCTGGGCTTCATCGGTCCTATTGACAGTGATGCTGGGTTGACAACAAATTGAGGAGGCCAAACCATTGGTAGTTCTAGCGGTAGAGGAGCTTGCAATGTGACCTTCCAGTCGGCTAACAACAACATCTGACTTTCTGGTAGTCTTTCCTCTTACCATTTCAATCTTGAAAGAAATCAACCAAAAAGATGACCAGAGGATAGAAAGGTCCCACCGAGCATGCCAAAATGTTGATGGTGGATTTTGGTTTGATTCGAATTCGGCCATTGGAGAGGGTTTTTTGAGGACTTGAGCTGTTCTTCAGTCATCGAGGTGACGAAAGGGTGTTGAATGGTAGAAGGAAAAGGGAAAAGGAGGAGAAATATGCTGGGTTTAATATGGTGCAGCTAAATCTAGGTAGTACCGGACCCTACATCCACGAAGGTATTTTATTAGTATGAAGGAGAGTTTACAGAGCTTTGCTATGGCTTCTGACAGAGTTTTTGCTAGTATCCTCCTCTCTTTTACAATGACTCTAGCCTCCCATTTATAAAAGTATGGATGGGTACAAATGGAACTAAGTTAACTGTGTATCTGTTACATCAAATATTAAATGTACAAGACTGCCTAGGTTACTAGAGACTGGCTTCTACAAGCTACTTTTTGCAAGTGGGACCCGATGGTCATATTTGCAAAGTAGCGGTGTAAGTTATTGGTTGGTTTTATGCTTGACTTCAGCAAGCTTCTGGTTGAATGAGGTAACATCGACACGGGCTTGAGTCTGCATGCTAGGGGTGTCACTGGTTCCCGACTTTGAGCTCATCTGGCCAGTGAGCTCGGGTTTTCCACCAACTGAAGGCTTCTGCACAGCGATCTAGTGAACTTGTCACTTGATCATATTCAACTTTTTCTGGGCTTTTGCTAGCCCACTACGCAGTACTAGTTTCTACTGATAACAATATTGAATCACAATATATATGAAGAGAGACAACATATATAAGAAGAGTAAATGAGAAAAATAAAATGTTGAATAAAGAAGAAAGAGTTTGGAAAAATATTTATATATGAGATTTTCAACAAAATTGGGTTGGAAAATTCGTCTCACCATTTTACGCACCATTTCAAATAAGTGGTTTGCGACTGAAATCCTCCTAATTTTAAAATTCAAATTTCCCACCCACTTTTTCCAATAAAATTAAGGAGGGAAATTTTAAAAATTTTATAATTTTCAAATTTTTAAGATGGAATATTTTATCCTAATATTATTTTTTAAAAATAAAAAATATTTTGTCTCCAAATCCATTCCAATTTTAAAATTTGAATTTTTTGGGACGAAAATTTGATATAAAAATTTAAATTAAATTATTTTTTCAATTCAGGATGGAATTTCCATCTCAAATTCTATCCCAATTTTAAAATTCAAATTTTCCACCCACTTTTTAACATTCAAATTTTCTGCCCACTTTTTGCAACAAAATTTAGGAGGAAAGTTTTCAAAATTTGAAATGTTTTGAGATGGAATATTCTGTCCCGATATTATTTTTTAAAAATAAAAAATATTCTATCTCAAAATATATCCCAATTTCAAATTTTGAATTTTTTAGGATGAAAATTTAATATAAAATTTTAATTTTTTTCAATCTGGGATAGTATTTATTTAAGACAGAATTGTTGTCTCAAATTCCTTCCCAATTTTTGAAATTTAAAAAAAAATTGACAAAATTCTATCACAATTCCATGTCTAATTGCGATGGAAAATATTCCATTCCAAAATTGGCTTTTTCTTGTAGTGATTAGGAATTAATTTTCTTGCAATTTTCTTTCTCAAAATCTAGAATATTTTCACTAGTCGTGGTTAAGTGATCATTGACTCCATTGGTCATAAACCATAGTTTGACAGAGTCAACACATGATGAGTAATTGTTGCCATTCAAATTTTAAGGCATATAGTTAGTGTGCCAGGAAAATAAAGAGAAAAGTTATTAGTAGGTTTAGAATTTTGTTGGCTATCTAAGGTATTATCTTTGTTTGAACATGTATCCATATTTTTATTTTGGTTTATTTTTCTAGAAACAAGTTCTATGATGTGAGTACGGTTGGGAAAATAGGTAGGATTGAGTGTCTAAAGGGTTCAGAAGGGTAAGGCAAAGAGAGAAGACAAAGTTGGTCAGGAGTGTGTAGTACACATGTGGTTGTGTAAAGCAGCTCATAAGCTCACACGCTCATAAAGGGTGGCACATTGGACATTGAAAAGGTTAGATTTGGCCAATCTTGGAGTTCTTTTTTTTAATATTCTGGGTTTAAAATGGTGTTTGGATAGAATCAATTTAGTGGAGGGGAGAATTGGTCTGACGAGGAAAGGGATGGTTTGAGGTGTTATTTGTGATGGATAATGGATAGAAAGTACTGACTAGTGTTTAGGCAATTAGGGGGAAAAGAATTAAAAAATCAAAAAGTAAAGATGCTAATAGAAGTGTAAGGATGCCCTAGTTGTGGAATAATTGAGAAATCATGATATTGATTATTCATGAGTAAACCAACATATGTTATAACACATTCTTTGGAAGAATGCAGTAAACTCATACACTATTTGATATAGAGATATCTAAACAAACATATGGGTATATATTATGGAACATATGACTAGATTGACCCGCCATGAGAAACCATATGGAATGTTACCATGTGTGAATGGAGTTCTCATGCAAAATGTGGTGTAAGTGATCCTTAGATTTAAGATCAACACAATATCTCATATATGGAGTCATGCACTTTGATTTTCTTTTAGGCTTACACTCTTAAAGAGTATATATGAATATTTTGGATACACCACAAAGTACATAAAGACAATGGTTGATCAAGATGGAATTCATCCTCCTTGTTAATAAAGAAAAGATATTCTAAAGATGTTTTGACATTTGTGCTATGATCAAAATCATAAGCCTATGTATTGATGATACATAAAAGGAGTTTTATGTATAATCAATTAATGATGCATAAAAAAAGTTTTATGTATGAATAATTGTGAGATAATACATGGTCAAGCATACACGTTAGATTAGATGTTCATAGGGGTGACACTTGAACCATACCCTAAGTTCAATTTGAATATCAACAGATGAAAGAATTGAATTATACACTAACACCTTGTCACAAAAAGTTTTGATTTTCATAAATCCATTCTTGGAATTTGGGTGGTCATGATGCTTTGCTAGAAGCCAATCATGATCTATGAATTTGTTTGAACAATTTGAAAAAATTGTATTTGATTTAAAAGGAGTTTTAATTTAATTGAGCATATAGAAGCTTGTAAATGAATTCATTGCCAACATGCATGGAAGTCTAATGGGTCACACATAATAGAATCTCTTTAATCCAAAGTTAAAGGAAAAGTTAGAATGAAAAATGTTATGAATTCAAAAATTAAATTGGGTGAAATTTGAAATGATTAATTAAGTGTTCTAATATAATTAGAAGTGTTAATTAATTAAAGATTTAATAATTTTAATGGAGATTACAATTATTAAATAGTAGTAAACTTCAATTATTGGCATTTATAGGTTGTAGAACATTTATATTAATACTGGAGGAGATTTTAAGTAGAGGAATGGTTCCTCACTTGTGTGCTAACTCTCTTTTTTATCATCTCACTTCTCATCTCTTCTTTGAATTCAAACATTAACCTTGCCCTAGTGAATTTGTGATTCCATGGAGAGCTATCACCTATCAAGTTGAGTGGTTGATTTTTTTTCATTTTACCTATTACGTGAACTTGGTAGAAGCTTTGGATCAAATTAGTTTGTGTAGATCATAGTTGGTGTTGGAAATCAAATCTGAAATAGTTACCCAAGGATAATCTAAGAGACTTCATCGTGGAGCTGGTTGGAGAGTTCATGGAATTGCTTGAAGATTAAATTTAGATTTGACCAAGGATTCTTAGAATAAATCTTAAGAAGATATAATTTAATTATTGATTTAAATTTTACCTTACTTATGAATTAATTTTTAAATAGCATGATCTGAAATTGGGAAGATTTTAAAATTTCTACTATGCATACTTAATGCATATGATCGACATATTTGATATACTTATGAATTAATTTGTAAACAACATAATCCAAGATTGATAAAATTTTAAAATTTTTTCTACACATGCTTGATGTATATGATCATTATTTTGATATGCTTCAATCCAATTTTCCCAACAAGAAGGTGGTGTCAAAATTGATACACACCTTAACCTTGAGGGCTCTAATACTAACTTAAAACTAGAAATTTTGCGAATAGCTTGAGTAAAGCCTCAGCCAAAAAACTTTTATTTATATTGATAGATATAGTTAACAAATAGAACTCTAATACCTAGTGTAATAAGATATAGATAATTACTAAATAATTTTCTATCTAAAGCATATATTTTATTTACATAATTCTACAAAAAGTGATAAATGTGCCTTGTATTCATTGTACTAATGAAAAATTAAATATTGTAAATTATGTGTCATCGAATCAATCATCATGTGTGTTCAAGTTTTAAGTTTATTGAGCTTAGTATGCTCCAGACATCAAGTTATCAGCTTTTTCTTCTATAATATATATATAACTAAAAAGGCCCCTAAAATATAAAAGAAAAAAAAAGAACATAAAGAAGTAAGGAACATAAACAGACTATAAGATGAATGCTAATGTAAAACATAAAGCATGAATTTGTATTACAAATTTGAAAACTTACAATTTGGGAAAAAGCCTCCAGAGATGCTTCTTAAGAGCTTTACCAGTGATTCAAAAATTTTTAAGGTATGGGTAAGATGCCTTACAAATAAAATGGCTATCCTATTTGTAGGAAAATTTGGACAACTACAGTAACTGCTATAAAGACATGTGCTACAATAACTGCTATAGTACAATATTCTTAATAATTTGCTATAGTGATCACTACTGATGTTTTCATGTCAACTGTAGTCACTAATAAGCACTAGAAATAGATTCTTTAGGTGCACTAACTTGATGCTGTCAGCATTGAAAGTAGTTTTTCCTTTTCTACCAATAGTTCTTGAAAAATTCCTCATTTGAATTTAATTTGGCGAAGATATCGGTTCAATCACTAAGGTTGAAATAGTCATCTTCATTTAATTAAACATAGTCTTCTAATTCACCTTCAACACTAGATGAATTGGAAATTATTTCATTTCCTTTAAGTTGTTGGAGAATGTTCTACAATTTGTCAATAAAATCTTCCTTGCTATATATAGCGGCTAAGGAAGCAACAATCTAGGATTTATCTTGAAGGAATTGGCTTGTACCAACCTTTAAGTTTTTGTGAAATTGTGGATAGGTTTCAAACACTTTGTAATTTCAAATTTGTGTGCTATATGGGCTTGATTATAAGCTACCTACCATTCGATTGATTCTTTTCTTTGAAGAATTTGATATTTAAATAAGGGGTTTTCCTTGGAGTACTACTACTCCCAAAAATAAACCTAATGGAAATCAATTTTTGAGTAAAATTGAAGAAGAATTGGAAGATTTCCATAATTTAAATTGTCAAAACATGAACAAAAAACATCTTATCCTTCTTTCACTTGCTAGGGGAAAATTTCAGGAATTGACCTAAAAACATCCACCCAGTGCAAAAACCATTGAGGAAATTTATACTTGATATTCTAGTTAAAGAAAAATGGCCAAATATGTTGAAGATATTTATTTTGAAAAAAAGGGTATTGTACCAAGCATATTGATAATCCCAGTAGGAATATCCTATTAGCTTGTATGCTTTTGAAAATTTCTTTCTTTCTGACAGGTGTTGGTCCTGATCAAAATTTGATAGGATTTTTTCAATCCTGAAAGTTGAATGAGTTGTTATGCTTAGATCATTTTTGTCAAGATGATGTTTGATGATCACCTAATTTGTGTCAACTAAGATGAACTCATAGAACTTTCTATCTTAGGCATAGGATTTAGGCAAGTAGTGCCAATTTTTTGGAAAGATTTTTATGATTGTGATTTAGGGATTTTCATGCCATATTTTGGGTTCCATTTGGACTATACCTTCTAATTGAGTTTTTTCATGATATTTGGTGATAATCTTTTTGGGTTTGCAATCAGCATTTGTAATGGATCCAAAGGATGATCCTATTTTCATCATTTGTTGGGATTGCTAAGCAATCATTTGTTTAAGTTGAGCTTGGGCAAGAATTAGAGATTTATCTTCCTCTTCCTTAGTGATATCTGCCTAAGATTTTTTTTGAAAGGGCTAAAGGAAGTTGGTTTGAAGTTGCTTGCAATGTTTCTATTGGAAAATTGAAATCTTTTAGGGATAATGGTTTGATAGAAGATATAGGTTGATTTGAGGGAATGGCTTGTACTTGCTTCCCTTTATATTTGAATTTGGCTAGGACATTTGATTATGAGTTTGAATCCAATAGTGAATCCTTGTCATCATATTTATTTTTTCTTGGCATTATCTTTACTAGAGAAATTCCCAAGTAAAGTGTTAACCTTAAAGAGTTTTGTTAACCCCAAAAGAGCTTTTATTAGTTTTGAATGTTGAAAAACAACTGAAAACTTCAAT
>JANHAO010003975.1:0-25157 GCA_026873985.1 Saraca asoca
ATATCAAATAAAGATTGTATACTGCGTCTCCAACGAGACAGGGGCAAGATCCAAAGTTATTTTCGCTATATAAACTGTTCATCACATTTTTATATTACCTTTGCGGGACCTGACATCCTATATTGTTATTCCTCGTAATATGCTTGTTCATTGGTTGAAGGCTATGTATCAGGCAATGCAAGATGATGATGTTGAAACAATGATTAATGTTAAATTCACTTCGTGGTTTCACTCTTTTGTAAGTATAAATAATAATTACTTTTCCTATATGATATTGTCTACAAATGTAGGATGAAATTTTGATATGAAATTGCGTTATTCTCAAGTTGACAATCCCTCCAATGGTATGGTTAATGAATATCTATAGGATTTAGCTTGGGGTCCTTTAAGGGTAGTCAAATATTTCCAATGTATTTTGTTAATGAGTATAAGTTCCACACACACCGATCAAGGGAAAAAAAAATAATTAACAATGGACTATGTGTGAAGGGCATGGGGAATGTCACTACAGGAAAATATTACTTTTATGATATTCTTAAAAAGATTGTACAACTTGAGTATCCAGGACTGTCGATCAAAAGGGTGGTACATTTCCATTGTGAGTGGTTTAATCCCATGTTAGGCTATGGTATGAGAGTGCAACCCCAATAAAGCATAGTTGAAATCAAACATACAAGATGATATGCCAAGTATAATCCCTTCATCATAGCACAACAAGCAAGACAAGTGTATTATGCACCATACCCATGAACAAAGAAGGATAAGCAAGTTTAGTGGATTGTTATAAAGACAAAGCCTCACAGAATAGTCGAGGATAAACACATAGTTGATCATGCTTACCTAGATGATCATATGTCATATGCACCTCAATTAATTCTAGTAGATGATTAAATTATTAGCTTGCATGATGAAGATGGTGGATACGAGGAGGTGGATAGGCTAATAAATGTAGAACAAAAGGATGATGTTGATAAAGATAAAGAAGAGGATGAAGAAGATGCAGAGAAGGAATTTAACAAATGATACTACCATTTGATGTGTGACATGTTAATTTGTTACTTGTATATATGAGTGCTAAATTTCTTTATTCATATTTCAATTCATATGATTATTTTCTAATTTTACCATGTGTGAATATTTACAGATTATAAGTCATAGAGGTTCTGGATAAAGAGGTAGAAGACAGTAATCATAGGGACAAGATTCCCACCACAATTACCCTAGTAGCAATTCACTTGTGGTAGCCAACTAGAGCCCTCAATTGTTATTCCTCCTAGCTACACATTCAACCCACACCACAACCTACATCTAGCAAATAGAGCTACCTACATAAGCGTTAATGCAAATGCAATCACAGTAGTAGCAGGACTAATCTTCTAAGATAGTCAGCATGCTTTAATAGATGGCGCCTCCATCTTCAAGAGTAGCATCTACCTCTATACAACCTTCACTCCTTAGGGTACCCATGCTTGGTCCTAGGAAGACCATTATGCCATATAAGACTAGGTATGTATTCTTGATTATGAACATTATTTTTGACATCTACAATCTATTTTTTAATTTCTTAACTATGTTTATTTTTATTGGTTGATTAAGAATTTTAACTTGACATTTCCAATTTTTTTAATTTCTTCACTATGTTTGTTCTTATTGGTTAATCAAGTTTTTCCCGATCCACAAACTGATAGGGCACCATACACCGAATCACTATGAGCAAGTATGAAGATGTATGGCCTACATGGAAGAGTATTTTGGAGCTCACCTATAGGATGTTTTATGCAAAGTTTGGGCTAAAGTTTCACTATTTTGTTTATAATGTAAATTTATTTTTTTAAACTGTTTGCTAATTATTTGGTGCTTTACTTGTTTTTTAATTGCAAAAGTATTGGAAATGAAACCCTTCTTACAAGAAGGACATGTGGAAGAATATCAACCATAAGGGTTCCAACAAAATGAAAAGATATGATGAATAAGGTGCAAAAGAAGAGGCCACTTAGCCTAGCTAGATTAAGGATGAAGGGTGGAAAGACCTTCTCAAGTATTAGGAGGACCCTAAATTAGTTTGATCAAAATAAGAGGAATAGGGCCTTAAATGTAGCAGGATAGGGTTCTTCTCCACATAGAAGCAGATCTATCCATGTATTGTAGAATTAGCTATGTATGGTAACATTATTTTAACTTAATGTTATTTATGCCATTTACATTACAATAGTTACATTCATATCACAATCTATATTGTCCATGAAAATTTTCATGTTTTGCAAAGAAATGAGACTAGGATTGAGCAACCCATGGGCAGCTTGTTCTACCACACACCCTGAAGGATGGCTAGTGGGTTTCATGTCGAGTTGGACAGTTTTACTTAAGTAGCTTCTCTTAACTTGAATTTTTGTAATTAATGTATTGTATATTTGGTAGTACAAATATTACAAATAATTATTTTAATTTGTAGAAGAATTTCAACAAAAGAAAGGAGGACTTGGCACAAACACAAGCTGAAAGAGATCTTAAGGGCACTAGGGACACAAGTGGTGATGTGGTAAGGCTATATGATCTTGACTTGTGGTGGACACCAATGGAGGGACCAAAAAGGGATGGATCTATGGGTTAGGGTCTGAGTCTACCATGGGGATGGTTGCATTGGCTATTGCATCTTATACTAAGAGCGTGTCATATGTATACTACACCTGCTCATGCACACTATAACTAAGATGGAGCAGTAGATACATGTGATTTTCACTCAGACAGAGCACCTTAGACTCAATAATAATAATAGAGTCAGCCTCTGTCGTCTTTTCCTCTACCTTATCTTCATTCATACTAGCACTAGCCCCTGTTACCTACTAGTCACCTCCTGCCTACATGTATCCATCACCACCGGTACCACCCTTATAATTGGCAGTTCAAGCACCTCAACCAAAGGTCTTAGACTGCCATAACAACAAGACACTACCCAAGATCTAAAGCCTAATGATCAATTCTTCTCTAATGATTGATGATTATTGAGACCGATAAAAATAGTAATGTTGAACTACCTAAGCTAGTAGCTAGGGTGAGTCCAAGTTGATTCCATGGAGACTAAAGATAGATTTCTATGTGTTTATAATGTGATAAGGGGGATGGATATTTAATTATAATAGGAATTAAAACAAATAGTTGGAATGCAAGCAAAACAGAAATAAAAAAAAAGGGAAATAAAATGGAGAAAAGCTCAATCCAAGGGACTCTTGCAACCAATTCAATGATTGATCCTTGACACTATTATTTCATTCTCTCTTTAACCACTTAGCCAAGAAACTAATTAATTCCAACACCTAATTAATTCTTGTTAATTTCTTCCAAAATTTGCAAACTAAGCCCAACACCCAACTGACCCTTATTGCTAGATGAGTTAAAGCCTAACATCTTAACTAATTTGTCAATAACATTAAGATCTACAAACATTAAGTCCAACTAATTAATTCACCCTAGCAACAAATTAACTAATTGCCCTCAATTCTCTAGGAGAATTGATTTACCCCAGTAGTAAATCAAAACCTTATTGCCACCCTATAACCAAAGAACCATAAATAATGATATTGCCTATAGAAATTCAGCTAGCAATAAATCATAATAAATAATTAATTAATGGGCCCTATTAACTAATCATCCAAGGCAATTATAAGCAATAAAATCAAAGAACTAAGAGAATCAAATTGGGAATAGATTAACAATAAAAGCAAATCTTATGATTAACAAAAGAATTAGTGCAAAAGTTTCCTTAGATTCAAATAAAGATTTAGCAACACATTAGTTCAAAAATGAAAGGAAAAATAAAAGGAAAAGAGAAAACTTAATTAAGGCCAGAGTCTTGATTGGGCTACTGATTAGGGCTAGAAGAAGGCTTAATTGGATGTGGCTCCCTTCATATGAATTGTAGCCCTATCTCTCAGGGGTCCAATGGCCTTGATGTTGCATAAAAAAGCAATTCCTAGCTCATGTTATGGGATAAAAATGGAGATATCTCTCTAGAGCAGTCTAACATGTGACAAAACTAAACACTTAAGTCCATAACCATGAAACTAATTCAAAATGGTGTATTTTAACCTTAAACCCTTCATGAAAGTTGTTAGAATGGGTCTTAGCTATCCTATAGGCTTGACTTTGCACTAAAATGATGGGTGAAGCTCCACTTATGATGAAAATACCGAAATTGGTTTGGGTCACAGAACTACACTTTGTTTTGGTTTCCAAAACAACTAAATTGGGCTTTGGGCTCTTCATGACATTTTTAGATATTTCTCTTAGATTTTCAATGACATAAGAACAACACAAACCAAGGGCCATAGCTTAATATATGCCAAAATCTTGAAATAGTGTAAATTTATCAAATAAATTCAATTAAGCACAAAAATTAAGCAAAGCACAAAACCAATTTCAAATATCCAATTAAGATCCTAAAGATGATAAAGACTACGTATAAAGGGATATAAAATATACATATATTGTGTTCATCAAAATGCCCCACACTTAATTCTTGCACATCTTCAAACAAGATCCTAAAATAAAACTACATTAGATTCAAGACAAAACAAAGACTCAAACAGCAAACTTTTTCAACAATGATGGGAATGCAAAACCAAAAGCAAGGAAATAGCCAACATTTCAAGGAACGTAGTATCTCATGAAGCATATTCTTGACAACTCAAGACTCAAATCTAACTAGCAAAGCAATTTCATTCAAAAGGCTGGTAGATAAACTTGGACAACCTCACAAGGTAAGCTTCCCATGCAACTCTCTTTATGTTTAAGATGGGAAAGTGCTTCACTCAATTTCATTCCATAAAAATGCATTACCATAAGCTTGTTTATCATCAAATCTCCAATAGTCCAATCACATGCATAGCACAAATCAAAAGGACTTTATAAGGTTGTAATGTAGCCATGTAAAAATGGGAGGAAAGGAATGATATGGATATGAAAATGCAAAATCATAGTACATTTAAGGCTCTACTAATCCCTAAGGTTAGAAAAATGTAAAGACATTCAAGGCTTGGCTTTCTAATTGGCTACATAACAAGAAAAAGAAAAGGTCAATCAGGTTCAAAAGAGATTAACAATCGTACATTGCAAGGTAGGATAAATCAGCAAAAGTGGCTCAATAAAAGAAATGCCTTAATTTATGCATGCATATGCCAATGTAATCTCAAAAAGATTCAAAGCAAGTTATATATCTACCAAAATCAATCCACAAACACTTTCAAATTCATCATGATGCTGATCAAATTTAAGACTCAAGAGGCAAGATAATTTATCCAATTATGCTGTGCAACCATTAAAATCTGTTAAGTCCCGTGAATTAGAAAATAAAATGTGGAAATCACAAATCTTGTCCTTATTTCTTTAGGGGAATGTGTATACTCCTTTATATGAAATAGTTTTTTTTTGTATCTTAACAAAAATTGTGATTTATCTTTTTTAATTAATTGGTACAGCTGAATATTGATTGATGAATATGTAAATAACAAAATTAATAGTTATACAACAAGATTTTGAATGTAGGAGCAAAAAAGTAAAAATTAAGACACAAGTTTTTAAAGTGGTTCAACTTGAATTGAAACCGTAATTGAAGTCTACTTCACTTGGATAATCTTCGACCAAATTACCACTTCAATTAAAGAAAAACATCAAGATTTAACTAGGCTCCTAAAATGCCAATTTACAACAAACACAAAAGAATTATAGGATTCTTGCTAACCTAGAAGAATTACAAATAGGCTCTTCTAAACCTAAAAACAAACATAAGAATTATAACAAGCTCTTGCAAATCTAAACAAGATTTTTATAAACCTTGAAACCATAAAGAAAATAATAGAAAAGAATAGGGTAAGTGAAATACAATACTAGAGGAGGCTTTGAGACACAATTCTCAAATAGCTAAGATGAATTCAATAGAACTTTGATTCAAAATCCTTGATTAAATCTCAAAATTCTTGTGAGGTAGAGAGAAATCAGGTTTAGCTCTTTGATCACAAATTTTCACACTTAAAGATAACATAAAATCATGTAAAATTTATGAAGAACTAAAGGGTAGTTAGGTTTTTATAAGTGTTGTAATGAACTATAATAGAATAACTGATTTTTAGTTGGTGAATCGATTACTAAATTGATTCAGAGAAAAATCCTAACATTCGATTTTAAAATTTTCAAAAACTATTCTTCATGAGTCGATGCATGAATCAATTCGTATAGGTTTTCAAACATGAATCAATGCTTCAATCGATTCGTAATGTATAAAATAGTTTTTATAAAATCTGTACTTTCTTTAAGTGGTGTTTCTACCTCATTTTGAAAAATGTTGTTTAAATTAAACTTCTTTTGAAATTCATTTACAAGAGATCCTAAAAAATAAAATAATTCCTAATTTCTAATGTTGATCTTCTTGAGTCACAAATATATACTTTGAAACCTATAAAGAAAATTAAAATAAGCAGTGAAACATAATATCAAATTGTAATGTGAATGATTAGATCAAAATTATTTTTCAACATCAAAACCAAGGAATGTGTGTAACTAGGGTAACCTGGGCTAACAATCTCCCCCTTTTTTATGGTAACAACTAATTTTAAATTAGTTTCAAAGTAAAATCAAAAAATAGTTATCTTTATTAAAAATTTTAAAATTTATGAAAATTATCAACTTAAAATTTCTCCCCCTTTTTAATTGAAAATAATACCTCATTAAAAAATATTTTAGTTTGAAAATGACATCTAAAATGTATGGGATTTTTTTTGGAAAAATTTTGAAAAATTTTGAAAATTCCATATTTCTCCCCCTTTTGGAACATCAAAAAGTAATAACATGAAAAAATATGTACTAACAAAAAGAAAGGGTAGAAAACATTAATCAAGATTTGTTCTACATTTATATGTCAACAGAATCATATATCAACTTGAATGAAAATATCATAATTAAAGCAAAATGTAATATCCAGTGTAAGTGTGTAAAAACCCTGTATACATTTCAGTAACATATTATAAAAATATCTAAATCATCCAAAAATATCATCATAAATTGAATCCAATATTCAAGAAGATAATATCCAAAAAATATCAAGATATCCATAAAAATATCAAAATATCCAGAATACATCATATATCAAAATATAGTTTCAACAACATAATAACAGCAGTGAAAACAAGATAGGGGAAAATGGGACTAAGGGATACACATATCAAATAAGGAAGCATAAATAAGACTACTCCATAGGAGGTTCATCAATCTTCTGAAGCTCTGTATCTTCATCTTGTTGTAGCCTCAATCTGATCTCTTGAACTTGAACCTCAAGGGATTTAAGCCTTTGGTTTATCTCATTGTCTCTTTTTCTGCTTTCCTCTTCTAAATGAGACATCCTTTCTTCCACAAGGTCAAACCATGTTTCTTGACTGTAAAAAATGTTATTCAATTGATTGGTCATGTGCTTGTGCATCCTTTCAATTAATTCAGTTAATTTAGCTTTAGTTTCAATAGAAAATCCAGTTCAGCCTGAGATTTGTCCAGATGATTGTGTGGGTCTAGTTGTTTTCTTTAGTCCATTTTCCTTGATAATTTTCTTTAAAGCCCATCTTATGATAATGTGCTGCAGTAATCATTGTGATTGCATTTGGTGGTGAAGACAACATTTCATCAGAAAGTCTTATTTTTGATTAGGTACAAAATGGTGTTAAGATCATGCCATAGGGAAGATAACCTATATTTGTTCTTTTAGAACATTCACCCATGTATTTCAAAATAAAATATGAAAAATTGAATTCTAATTGGTTTTTAATATCCCATATTAAAAATAAATCATCTTCCACAATTTGGGTGAAATTAGTGATCCTTGGAGCAATTATTTTACACAGAGCATAGTGTAGAATCCTGTCTTCAAGAGACAAGCCAGTTATCAGTAATTTCCCACTACTATATTTTGGGGTGAAGTAGAGAAATAGCATTCTAACTGCTAGTTCCTTACTATAATCAGGAAAGGATGCTGCAGTAAGCTTTGGCATTGTGTTTTTCATACCAAATTCATTTGCAAATGATTCAGAACTAATCACCACATGTTTATGCATCACATAACAAGATAATTTATCATTAGCATCAGTTAGGCTAGCATAGAACATTTTTACTAGTCTAGGGTAGGCTATTTCTTTGAAAGTTGAAAATTTTTCTAGCCTATATTTAGCTAACAATTTAGGTAAATGGGTTATTTTTAGTAGTTGGCCATTGAAACATTTCAAGGGTTCAACTTTTCTATGTTCTAAGGAAAAATAAGCAGCATACTCATTTGAGGACTGGAAGAATGATTCTTCTTCAATTGAATGTATGGCCTTCATTGGTGATTTGTCCTTGCATTATGCTACTAGCTTGATCCTTTTTACCATTGTTGAAATGTTTGTTGAGAAAAGAAGTTTTGGTACCTAGGGTTTGGTGGGGTTTGATTTAGGGCTTTATGATCTAGGTTGTTTTTCGTGAAATCAATTAGTTAAAAAGGTTAGAAATGATGTTTCTAATGTTTCTATGGAAAAATTTTGGTAAAAGAGTGTTTAAAAGTGAAGATTTTGGGGATTTTGAGTGTGAGTTATCGAGAGAATAAGCTAAAGGGTGCTGAAGAGTTATTGTAAAATGAGCCTAACTTCTATTTGGGTATATATAATATCACATCTTGAATTGATTTGTGAATCAATTCAGAGAGCAAAAGTTCACTAATGAATTGATTCAAGTTTAAATTTGTTCATTGAAATTCATAAGAGAATTGATTATGACATCAGTGCATATATGAGTTGATATCCTGAGAATTAATTAGGTAATTGATTCATCCAAGAGTTCTTAGAAAAATTTGAAAATTTGAGTCTTCCCAAAAGTTGGTGAAATTGTGTGAATCGATGTAAGCATCAATTCTTAGTGTTTAGAATTCAAGAAGTGAATTGATTATGGAATCGAGTCAAAAACTTATGAAAAACTAGAAATCAAAATCGATTAGAGGGATCATAAATTCAGTTTTTCCAAGGTTTTTGTTTTCCTAAAGTTTTTCTTGCTATTTGAACAACCAGATGGCTTCTCAAATCACTTGAGAGCTCAAATTTTCTTCATGTACCTATAAAACAAACTCAGCAATATCTCTGACACCTAAGTTAGCAATTGCAACATACAAACCAAATATGAAAAATAAGAGAATTTGCTGAAGTTTCTAGGAAGTTTATCAAAGTCTGTCTTGTGGTGAGTGCAACTTTTATTTTGCATCATAAATTGCTTTCTTTTCTCTCACACAGACCTGCAAAACTAGAATCAAATTTACATGTCTAGTACCCAGTAAGTTTTGGGTCCAAACTTGTTAGTAGGTAAAGTAGAAACTTTCTTAACAGTTGATAATTTTGACAGCCATTCCAATTTTTCATTTAGCCTTAGAAAATAGGTTCTATTCCTAAATGTACAATCTCTTATATGATGGCCCTTATGATTATAATAATAGCAGGTGATATAGGCTGGGTTCCATCTCTTAGATCTTTTAGGCTATTGCTTTCTATATCCTAAGCCATTTTTATTTTGTAAATTTTTCTGATTTTCAAGCATGTCATTTAGTTTTTCATTACTCTCAGCAAAGCCTTGTAACATCTTATTCAATCTCTCTATCTCCAGCTTATAGGACTCACAGTGCTCACAAGTTTTGTTCTCATTAACTAATTTTTCAACCAGAACATTCAAATAATCATTTTGTTTTTTAATTTTCTCTATTATTTTAACCAAAATCTCATTTTGACTCTTTAATTTCTTTATTTCCTTATTAGCTTTGGTTAGTTCTTCATAAATTTCTTCATATAGATCATCAAAAATATCATCATCTATGTGATTACTGGAATCACTATTAGAGTCACTAACACGGGAATTACAGAAAGAAAAAGGATACTGTAGAACTTGTGAATTTTCATTATGCTTGGCCATCAGACAATGTTGTTCTTCCTTTTCGCATTCATCTTCAAATCTACAACTGTAGATAGTCTCAAGAATATCCAAAATATCTTTTCGTATTCTGCATTTTGAAATTCTTGGAAATTCATTAGTAGACAGTGTACTGACAATGTTCCATTTTAATTTGGAGGCAAGATGTTTTCTTTCCTTTTCATCAGTCCATAACAATTTAGATTTTTGTTCTAGAGTTCCATTAGTAGATATCATAGGATATTCATAGCTTATTTCTAAAATTTCCAGCATATAACATCTAAAGCTTCAATAAAATCTTTAATTTTGTACTTCCAAAAATCAAAGTTTTTAGAATCAAAAGGAGGTGGATTGTTCAAGGATGGACAATAAGAGAAAATAGTTAAGTTTAAATCCATATCCTTATCAAACAAAAGGAGTGTCAAAAAGCAAAGCTCTGATACTAACTATCAGGTCCCATGAATTAGAAAATAAAATGCAGAAATCATAGATCCTGCCTTTAATCCTTTAGGGGAATGTGTATGCTCCTTTATATGAAATAAAATTTTCTTTTGTATCTTAACAAAAATTATGATTTATCCTTTTTAATTAATTGGCACAGCAAAATATTGATTGATGAATATGGAAACAACAAAATTAATAGTTATGCAACAAGATTATGAATGTAGGAGTAGAAAAGTAAAAATTAAGATATAAGTTTTTAAAGTGGTTCAACTTGAATTGAAACCACAATTCAAGTCTACTCCACTTGGATAATCTTCAACTAAATTACCACTTCAATTAAAGAAAAACATCAAGATTTAACTAGGCTCTTGAAATGCCATTTTACAACAGACACATAAGAATTATTGGAATCTTGCTAACCTAGAAAGATTACAAACAAGCTCTTCTAAACCTAAAAACAAACACAAGAATTAAAATAGGCTCTTGCAAACCTAAAAAAGATTTCTATAAACCTAGAAACCTTAAAGAAAATAACAAAAAAGAATAGGGTAAAGTGAAATACAATACCAGCGGAGGATTTGAGAAAACAATTCTTAAATAGCTAAGATGAATTCAATAGAACTTTAATTCAAAATCCTTGATTAGATCTTAGAATTCTTGTGAGGTAAAGAGAAATCAAGTTTAGCTCTTTGATAAAAAATTTTTGCACTTAAAGATGAGAAAAAAATGTGTAAAACTTATGAAGAACTGAAAGGTAGTTAGGTTTTAATAACTACTATAATGAACTATAATAGAATAACTAATTTTTAGTTAGTGAATTGATTATTGAATTAATTCAGAGAAAAATTCCAACATTCAGTTTTAAAAATTTTGAAAACTATTCTTCATGAATTGATGCATGAATCGATTTGCATAGGTTTTCAAACATGAAGTGATGCTTGAATTAATTCGGAATGTGTAAAATAGGTTTTATAAAACCTGTACTTTCTTCAAGTGGTGTTTCTACCTCATTTTGAAAAATGTTGTTTGAATCAAACTTCTTTTGAAATTCATTTACAAGAGATCCTAGAAAATAAAATAATTCCTAATTTCTAATGTTGATCTTCTTGAATCACAAATATATACTTTGAAACCTACAAAACAAATTGAAATAAGCTATGAAACATAATATCAAATTGTAATGTGAATAATTTGATTAAAATTATTTTTCAACATCAAAACCAAGGAATATGTATAGCTAGGGTAACCTAGGCTAACAAAATCAATTGCAACCTACTCAAGGCCTAACCAAGCTCATCATCAATGAAAAACATCTAAAACAGTGGGAAATAGATTTTTTTTTTATTAGAATTTTTTTCACACAATCAATGGAAAGCAAAGGGATATACATATAAAGTATCAACCCAATGTAAGCACAAAACCATCAACAAAATCATGGATATATAAAATAAAAGAGCTAGGAAATGAGTGTAAATGCTTTGGTTACCTCCCAAGAAGTATGGTTATTTAATGTTGTTGGCTCAATGGTCTATTAGGATTTTCAACCCAGATCATGAACTCTTGGCACCACAAAAGTCACCGACCACCCTTGAATTTTAGAATCCATATTTAATTGTCTCAATTTCTTGCCATTTGCATCAGGTTATCCTATGATAATAGAATCAAGAGCTTCCTGCACTACATGGTCAACAACATCAATAAAGCTCACTAAATAATCATTGGGAGGATATTCCCTGGCATCATCAAAGATACCACAAAGTATCACCATCAAACTCCATAGTGAGAGAACCAACATTTGCATCAATTTTTGTTTTAGATGTTTTCATGAAAGGTCTACTTAAACTGATAGGAGCTTAAATGCTAGTTGAGGGATCATCATGCATTTTCAAAATGTAAAAATCGATAGGGAAAATGAAAGCATTCACCTACACCAACACATCTTTAAGCAATCTTATGGGAATCACATTAGACATATTTTCTCATTGAATGACAACATTTACTCTTTTTAGTGGTCCTAAGTTTAAACATGCATAAACAGAATAAAGCCTAACATGTATAAATGCACCTAAGTTTAACATGGCATGTGTAAAATGATCATGACCAATGAAACACGGAATAGAAAAGAACTTGGATCCTTGCATTTTTTAGGTATTTTTCTTTGAATGACTGTTGATATAGTTTCCCCAATAGTTTTCTTTTCATTACCTTTCAGTTTCTTTTTAGTTATGCATAATTCCTTAAGAAACTTTGCATACCTAGGAATCTATTTAATCACATCTAGCAGAGGTATTTTCACTTTCACTTTCCTCAAATTTCCAGGATACTTCTCTCTTTTTCTACTTTGGTCCTTTTTACCAATCTACTAAGGAAGGGAGGAAAAGGGGGAGGAAAGACTGAAGCTGATTAAGGACTGCCTCTTTGTTCAGTAGGTTTTGCTTATTATGCTCTAAAATATTTTTTTTGCTTCATTAAGACTAATTGCTCAACTTTGCGCTCCACTTCTTTGCCACTCCTCAATAGTATTGCATCAATGTTTTCTCTAGGGTTCAAGATTATCTGGAAAGGTAATCTTCTTACAACTTGAGTTTCTAAGCTAGTTATTCTAGTTTCTATAGTTTGAAGTTTGGTGTTGATGATGCCAATGTCTTGTTTGATTTGCTTAATTTCTCCTCTAATTTCTTGGTGAAATTGTAGGTTGTTTTGAGCTATGTCCTTGATCAACACTTATAATGCCTTGATGAAAGATGAATTCTGGTTTTGCTGCTAATATTGCAAGGTCAGATTTTACTACATTAATGTGGTTGCATGGTCTGAAATGGCTACATTTGTTGAAATGATTTATACTGCACTAAAGTATGTTGCCTAGCGTAATTTCTATATCTCAGATTGGTGTGGTCTCTCTAGCCAGGGTTATATGTGTTAGAATATGGGTTGTATGCCTACTAGTATGGTTTGGAAATCTGCTGTTATTTTCTAGGAATCTATTATTGGGAATCTGCTCCCTATTGCATGCACTTGTTGGAAAGTGTCAGTCTCCTAAAAGTTTGGGCATGCTTCAGTGTAATGTCCAGGGATTGAGCAGATTCTATAAACTACTATTGCTACCATTGTTGAACCATTAAGGTGAGGTCTATTATTTGTCTTTCTAAATTGGACATGTGCACCTCATTTACCTTTTTTCACTACATAATCTATTATGTTCCTAAATTGTTGTGAATTTGTAGCCATGTTGGAAGTCAACATCCTTACATTATCAATGGTTTTATCTACTATAACTCCTCCACTTGTAGCATCTATCATACTTCTATCCACAAATAGGATGCCTTCATAAAAATATTGAATTAAGAGTTGGTCACGAATATAATGATAGGGACAACTTGCACATAACCTCTTGAATCTTTCCTAGTACTTATATAAGGTTTCTCCAACCAATTATCTAATTCTGCATATTTCTTTCTAAAGGCAGGAAAGTATCTCTTCAAGAAAAATCTAGTCATCTCAGGTCATGTGTTAATGGAGTCAAGAGGAAGTTAGTAGAGCTAATCCTTAGCTGAATCAACAAGGGAGAAAGGGAAGGCTCTTAACTTGATTTACTTCTTTGAAATTCCTTAAGGCTTCATGGTTAAGTAGACCACATAAAAATCCTTTAAGTGCTTGTAAGGATCTTCTCCAACTAGACCATGAAATGTAGGTAGCAAATGAATTAAACCAAACTTTAACTCAAAGGTAGCTTCAATTTCAAGATAGTTTATGCACAAAGTCTGTTGCTTAAAGATTGGAGCAGCCAACTCCTTTAAGGTTCTTTGGTCGAATGTTATATTTGCTAAGCTTGAATAAGGAGATGAAGTTTCAAAGGTCAAGTTCACTAGAATGTCTGAACTAAGGATAGAAGGTGCTAAGGTTGATGCAGGGTCCTAAAAAAGGCCAAATTGGTGCTTGCTCCCTCTTTTCAAATTTTGCAAGGTTCTTTTGATTTCTAGATCATATATTAGTTTAGAATAATGAGAAGATCGAGTAATGCACAAAAAGGCTCAGTAGCAAATGAAAAACCAAAAGAACTAAAATGGAAAAAATAACAAGATAATCCAAAAACTACTAAAAAATTGAAAAATCATAATAAATGATGGAATTTGGCTAAATAATGACAGGGACTAGGATTACCTAAGATCTAGCTCAGCATGTCAAAAATAAGTGCCCTACCAAATTTTAGCTCAATATTCCACAATCAATTTTTACACTATTCAACTTACCAACACTTAGAAACAGAAAAATATACATAGTAGCTAGAAAGGTGACAACAAGGGAAAAATAACTAAAATTAAGGCCTAATACTACTACTACTACTATCCTAATGTTATATACAACTAGAAACACATAAATCAATCATCCAGTCCTAGCAATGGTACTAAAATTTGATAGTTGTCAAGATTGGCAAAATAACAGTGTTGAACTACATAAGCAAGTAGCTAGGGTGAGTCCAAGTCGATTCCACAAATGACTAGGGATTAATTTCTCTGTGTTTGTAGTGTGATATGGGGGATGGATATTTAATTATAATAGGATTTAAAACAAATAGTTGGAATGCAAACAAAATAAAAATAAAAATAAAGGGAAATAAAATGGAGAAAATTTCAATCTAAGGGACTCTTACAACCAATTTAGTGACTAATCCTTGACTCTTTTTTTGATCTTTTAGACAAGAAATTAATTAAGCCTAGCACCAATTAATTCTTATTAATTTCTTCCTAAATTTTCCAACTAAGCCGAACAACCAAGTGAGTCTTATAGCTAGATTAGTTGAAACCAAGCAAATTAACCAATTTATCAATAGTATTAAGATCTGAAAACACCTACTCTAACTAATTAATTCACCCCAGTAGAAAATTAACAAATTACCCTCAATTCTCTTGGAGAATTGATTCACCCCAACAGCAAATCAAAACCTTATTACAACCCCATAACCAAATAGCCACAAATAATGAAATTGCCTATGAAAATTCAGCTAGTAGTAAACCATAATGAATAATTAATTAATAGACCCTATTGACTAATCATCCAAGGCAATTATAAGCAATAAAATTAGAGAATCAAGAGAATCAAATTGGAAATAAATTGACAATAAAAGCAAATCTCACAATCAATAAATAGTGCAGAATTTCCCTTAGATTGAGATGAGGATTTAGTTGCACATTAACACATTAATAAGAGAAATAAAAGGAACAGAGAAAACCTAATGAAGGCTAGAGTCTAGCCCTTGCAGAGCTCCACTCCTTTCAAAATTAGAGACAATACAAAAGGAATGTAAAAGTTATTACAATTATGGTTTAGCTAACTATTTATTGGCTCATTGCACTACCTTTTGATTAGGCTGCTGATTAAGGTTACAATAAGGCTTAATCAAACATGGCTCCCTTTATACAAATTGTAGCCTTATCTCTCAGGAGTCTAATGGCCTTAACCTTGAATAAAAAATTCAATTCCTAGCTCATATTATTGACTAAAAACTAAGATAGCTTTCTAGAGTAGTCTAACTTACAACAAAATTAAACACTTAAGTCCACAATCATGAAACTAATTCAAAATGGTGTATTTTAACCTCAAGCCCTTCATGAAAGTTGTTGGAATGGATCTTACCTATCCTATGGGCTTAAGTTGGTGCAAAAATATTGGTGGAGCTCCACTTATGATGAAAATACCAAAACTAGTTTTGGGTTGCAACATTGCACCTTGTTTCAGCTTCCAAGCTTTATTTGCATTCCAAAATAACTGAACTAGGCTTTGGGCTCTTCATGACATTTTTAGATCTTTCTCTTAGATTTTCAATGACATAAGAATCACACAAAACTAAGGTCTATAGCTCAAGATATGCCAAAGTCCTAAAATGATGTAAATTTACCAAATAAATTCAATTAAGCACAAAACTGAGCAAACCACAAAACCAATTTCAACTATCCAATTAAGCTCATAAACATGACAAAAAACTAAGTATAAAGGGATATAAAATATGTATAAATTATGTTCATCAATCCTAATTCTTGTAAAATAACACAGGAGCTCTGAGCATTACTTTTGATGGTTGAATGAATCCTTCATCCAACAGCTCATTTAATTGCTTCCAAATCTTGGCTAATTTCGGTGATGCCATATAGTAAAATTTTTTAGCAGGGGGTTTTACATGAGGTAACAATTCAATCTAGTGATCAATCACTCCCTGTGGAGGGAGTATCAGAGCTAGTTAGTCTAGCAACACATTTTCTAAGGTCTTTAACACATTTTGAACTTCTTTAGGCATAATTTCCTCTCCCCCACTCTTGTTGCATGCTAGGATTGCTATGAATGAAGGTTCTTCCCTCCTTATGCCCCTTTTGAACTATAAAGCAGATAAAAGCCTTGTTTCTTCAAGTTGCATCATCTAAATTGGCACAATATTTGGATTCTTACCTATGATTAGGAGATAGTTAGCTACTAGAACAAGCATGGCCTGGGGCACCAAGAAGAACTTCATCCCTAACACAACATCAAAGTCATCCATTTGAGTGACCACAAAGTTTTCTCTTCCTTACCACGATCCAGTCTTCACTAGCATTTGTTTTAGCACTCTCACAGTGGTAAGGTCTTAGAATTTAAAGTTTTCATATAACCTAACTCCTTCTCTAGCTTCAAGCCTAGCCTTTTGCCTTCCCCCTAGAGATGACATTATGAGTGGCACAAGTGTCCACCATTATGCTCGTGGTGACCTTTCTGGCTATTTCTCCCAATACATACATAAGTCCCCTATTTGGAGTCTTCATCACACTCTCGACTCGCTTCTTTATAGTAAGGAACTGCAATGCTCCCATTCTTAAAAGATCTTTCTCTTTGTTATCATAGTTCTCATTCTCCTCATATTAACCTTTCTTAGTGACTTGTGTAGCACTGAAGGCTACTTATTAGGGGCATTCACCCACTCTATGTGGACCATTACACAAGAAGCATACTAAGGGTCCCTTTCTCCCAATATTAACAACATTGCGAGATGATGTTGAACTTATGTTGTTAGATCTTCCTTTCCTATTGTCCATTCCCCTACTTATGCCTTTGTCAGGCTTATTCAACTATCCCTCACTTCCACTAGAAAAAACCTATTATTTCCCTTGGGCTTCTTGCTAAAGTTGTCAACATGGTAGTTAGTCAAACACTCTATAGGGGCCAAGGTAGTAAGCAATTCTCACACCCACTATCTCTAGAGTTTAGTTCTTGCCTAAGGTTTCAGGCCTTTAAGAAAGAAAAACACTTTATCCTTCTCTGACATGTCTTAAATATCCAACATCATTATTGAAAACTTCTTCACGTATTCTTAAATAGTACTAGTTTGTTTTTAATCCTGAAGATAGGGCCTAGCCATATACTCCACATTCTCTAAGAAGAACTGTGACTTCAATTCTCTTTTCAAATCCTCCCAAGAGTTTATAGTGCATTGATCCACCAAGATATCCCTATATTTAGTTCTCTATCAAAGCTTAGCATCACTGATTAGGTACATAGTTTATGTTGTTACCATGGCTTCTTCAGGATCTGACCTTACAACCTAAAAGTATTATGCCATATCAAAGGGAAATATCTCCAGCTCCTTGGCATCTTGTGCACCACTATAACAGCAAGGCTTAGGCATTTTCATACACCTATATTCTTATCCCTTTAGTTGGGGCCTTGGTTCCTAATAACTCTAGTAAGAACTCTCAATTGGACCTTTACATTGGCTAGCTTAGCCCTCAAATCTCTTAACAATGTCCCCCAAGTTACCTTCAATATTGGCACTTGAGGTTTCTCGATCTAGTCCTAAATAGAATTTCATCATGACTACTCGACTAGCAACTGATTCCCACTTCCTAGCCCTATCAACAAGCTCAAGGATATCATTTTGTTACATGTCTTCCACTACTTTGAACATCTCCTCCATTTGCCCTAACCTACTTTCAAGTTTGGTAATATGTGTGGTGTTTGACATAAGTGTAGCATGTCTTTAACCTTAGCGGCAAATCCAAGGTAAAACCAAAATGAGTTGAAACCCACTCTAATACCAACTGTCATAAGCTAGCAAGTTCACAAGCTAAACCATATGGCACTTGTTATCTACCATCAGAAAGCAAGCCAACCAATGGTTAGGCCCTTGGCACCAAGGGATAAATATATCGAGCCACAAAGTATTAAAGAGTGTATCAAAAGATAAACAATCAAGAGAAACAATTCATTCACAAGTAGGTGCAATGATAACACATTATATAGCACAAAGCAAGCAAAAAACAAGCACAAAGAGGCACCCAAGAATGCAACTCATGTAATGCAGGAAAATACAGGGCAAAACCAAATAAAATATGGAGGAACATAAATTGAAGAAGGGCTAGTTCTTTGATTTATATTAATCCTCATTACATAGTTTGTAGTGTGCAAGGGAGACACCAAGCCACAAACTTCAACCCCTAAACTAGTGCCATAATTACCCACCAAGGTTAAAGCATTCCAAGCCTGACGCATGGCAAGTGATATGTTCTTCATAAACAAGTGTCATGGATCCTCCCAAATTCAACCATACAAAAGGGAAAAAAAAGAAGGATATTCATGCCACACTCTAGAATAGAGAAATAGGGGAGTGATAAATGATGAATTTGACCTAAAAAAGAGAAATTCCTTTGATAAGTCTCAAGTTCATTCAAGAACCCTAAGAGAGAAATGATCTTATAAGAAAATTACTACTCTCATTCCACCAAATTTGCCAACTTAGGAAAGAAGCCTTCCTATATAGCTACCACTAAACTAAATGGGCTAGACTTATAAGACAAACATGCCCAAAATATAACCAAATGACCTAACACAAAAATAAAGGCCTAAACCATTATAAAAAGACCTAAAACAAACAATACAAATAGACCTATTCAGCCCATACAAGTGATGCATACAATAGACCCAAATAGCCTATATAAATGACACCATATGATGCTTCATGTGTCATGCCCATGTTGGCTACTCCATGTGTCACACCCATGTTGGCCTAGAAATGCTTAAGTGATACCACTTAATGACATGGCTTCAATGTGTACAACCTATGACTTTCCTAAGCCATCATCCTCATGTTTGCTCCAAATGTTTTGACATAAGCCTTAGAGAACCTCCCTAATCCTCTTAGCCTTAGCCCTTATGATAGCTCCATCTAGAATGTGCAATAGCTCTTGATGATCCCTTGAGTGATCCTTTAGGTTTCTATCATTCCCTCTCTTTTCAAAAGGATTTGACCTCAGATCTTTATGACTTGTAGTGAAAGGAGAAAGATCAGAAACATTAAAGCAAACACTAACATTATACTCATCAGGGAGGTCCAATTCATAGGCATTATCATTAATCATAGCCACCACTTGAAATGGTTCAACCTCTTGGATGCAGCTTAGTTCTTCTTTTAGCTAGAAATCTCTCCTTTCTCATATGTAACCAAACCCAATCTTCTAGCATAAAAATAATTTTCTTTTTCCCTTTGTTGGCTTGTTAAAAATATTGCTTCGTTCTCTTCTCAATGTTCCTTCTTACTTGCTCATGAAATTGTTGAATCAATTTCACTTTCTTTTTCCTATCTAAGCTAGCACACTCCTTAGCAAGCATTGGCAATAAGTCCAAAGGAGTTAGTGGATTAAAACCATAAACAACCTTAAAGGGAAAAAAGTGAGTAATAGCATGGACACTCCTATTATAAGCACATTTAACATTAGACAAGCAATCTTCCTAATTTTTCAAATTTTTTTGAATGACATATCTTAATAAAATAGTTAAAGTATCATTTACTACCTCAATTTGGCCATCAGCTTGTGGATGACAAGTGGTTGAAAACAACAACTTAGCCCTTAATTTTCCTCATAAGACCTTCCAAAAGAAGCTTAAGAACTTAACATCCCTATCAGATATAATGCTCTTTGGTACTCCTTGCAACCTTACTACTTTTCTAAATAACAAATCAGTAATGTGAGTAGCATCATCAGTTTTATGACATGGAATGAAAAGAGCTATCTTAGAGAGTCTATCAACAACAACAAAAATAGAATCCCTCCTCTTCTTGGACTTAGGCAAACCCAACACAAAATCCATAGAAATGTCCATCCAAAGTTCATTAGGAATGGGAAGTGGAGTGTAAAAACCATGTGGCATGACCCTAGACTTAGCTTCTTTACATGTTATGCAATTATCATAAAGCTTTTCAATATCATGTTCACATTAGACCAAAAGAAATGTTCATGCAATATAGCCAAAGTCTTTGTAATACCAAAATGACCCATTAAATCACCCCCATGGGCTTCTAACACAAGCATATCCCTCACAAAACTCTTAGGCACACATAACTTATTTTCTTTAAATAAAAACCCCTTGTGCCTAAAGAACTTACCAAAAGCCACTTTCTCACAAGTACTATGCACACTAGCAAAATCGTGATCATTCACATATATTTCTTTAATGTGCTCAAAACCCAACAACTTAGCATGCATGGTAGAAATAAGGGTATACTTGCTAGATAGTGCATTGACCACTACATTTTATTTACCTTGCTTGTAGTGGATGATATATGGGAATGTCTCAATAAACTCCATCCACTTGGCATGTCTTTAGTTTAGCTTCCATTATCCCTTCAAGTGCTTGAAGGACTCATGGTCAATGTAAATAATAAACTTCTTAGGCGATAGGTAATGTTGCTATGTTTCTAAAGCCCAAACTAAGATATAAAGCTCCTTCTTATATGTAGGATAATTGAGATCTGCTCCATGTAGTTTCTCATTAAAATAGGTGATTGGTTGCTTCTCTTACATTAAAACAGCTCCAATGCTAAGACTAAACGCATCACATTCAATCTTAAATGCTTTAGAAAAATTAGGTAAAGCAAGTAAAGGTGTAAAGCTTAACCTTTCTTTAAGCAACTTAAAGGCCCTCTTTTACTCACTTTCCCATTTGAATCCAACATCCTTTCTCACTAATTCAGTTAAAGGTGTGGCAAGGGTACTAAAATCTCTCACAAATCTCCTATAAAAGCTAGCCAACCTATGGAGACTCCTCACTTTACTTATGGTCTTAGGTGTAGGCCACTCCCTAATTTCTTTCACTTTCTCCTCATCCATTTCTATCCCTTGGCTACTCTCCATTATCCCGAGAATGTAATCTTTTTCAAACAAAATGAACATTTTTCAAAGTTAGCATACAAACTATTCATCTTTCAAAGCATACAACACACACTTCAAGTGCTCAACATGTTCACTTTCACTCTTACTATAAACAAAAATATCATCAAAATAAACAACCACAAATTTGCCAAAAAAGCACATGAGACATAGTTCATCAATCTAATAAAAGTGCTAAGGGCATCTGTCAAAACAAAAGACATGACTAACTAGTCATACAACTCATGTTTTGTTTTAAAAGTAGTTTTCCATTCATCTCCTAATCTCATATGAATTTGATGAAAGTCATGTTTCAAATTAATCTTAGGAAATGCACAAGAACCATGCAATTCATCAAGCATATCATCTAGCCTAAGAATAGGATGTCTATACTTTATAGTGATTTTATTACTTAGGTGGCAATCCACACACATCCTCCAAGATCCATCCTTTTTAGGCACCAATAGCACAAGAATAGCATATGGACTCATGCTTTCTCTAATGTATCCCTTTACCATAAGCTTTTCAACTTATATTTGGATTTCCTTTCCCTCCCCAGGATTCACCCTATATGTTGGCTGGTTAGGTATGGAAACTCCAAGAATGAAGTTAATCCAATGTTCTATCCCTCTCATAGGTGGTAGCCCATGGGTAACCTCCTTAGGAAACAACTCTTCAAATTCCTACAAAATAGATTCAATGACATTAGGCAACACAATATTTTCTTGGTTAATATTCACATAGCCTTCTTTGCATAAGAGTACAAACATAAGCCTACCAACATGAAAGACATATCTCACATCACTAGCCTTAGCAAACACACTCAATTTTCTCTTCTTGCCTTGGTTTTTCTTTTAACTCTTTCTTTCCCTCTTTCTTTTCACTCCCACCCTTTTCTTCTTCACACACTCTTTCTTTATTTTTCTCCATTTTCACTTGTCCTTTAAACACTTGTGTTGGAGTTAAAGGCATAGGAGTGACATGCTTATGTTTTTAACAAAACTATACCTATTTAGGAAGCTATCATGAGTAGCATGTCGATCAAATTGCTAAGACCTTTCTAACAACAAGTGAGTCGATTACATAGGTACCACATCATAAAGCACTTTATCTTGATACCTTCCAATGGAGAAGGTCACTAGAACTTGTCTTCTCACTTTCACCTCTCCATTATCAGTCAGCCATTACAATTTATAAGGTGTGAGATGATTCAAGGTAGGCAAGCCCAACTTCTCCACCAAAATCAGGCTAGCTACATTGGCACAACTCCCTCTATTTATAATAAGATTGCAAACTTTTTCCTTCACATGACACCTTGTATGGAAAATATTCTTTCTTTGCTTTTTATTCTCTTCCTTGGCTTGAACATTCAAAACCCTTTTCACCACCAAGGCCTCCCCTTCAACTGCTTGCTTTATTCCCTCACTACTCTTTTCTCCACTAGAATTGGATTTTACCTCATCTTTTTCATGCTTATTAGCATATTCAATCTCACCATTTCCCTTTAACAACATGACTTTTTTGTTTAGGCACTTATAGGCATAACGACTGTGGCCCAAGCACTTGAAACACTTGATATTCCTTTACTTTTGAGGTGCTTCAACCTTCCTTTTGCCTTTGGAGTCTTCTCCCTTAGCCTTGGAAAAATATTTTAGTCAAAACCCTCTTTATAAATTTGTCATCCTTTATCTCATATTGATTCTCTCAACTACACTTCCGTGAAGAGCAAGATTGATGCCCATACTTGGAAGAACTCCTCCCCTTGAATTGCTTCTAAACTTTTATGGCCATATATACCATGTCTTCCAATTCCATGTAGTGTTGCAATTCCATGACATTATTAATGTCACAATTTAGCCCATGCAAACATCTAGCCATGGTAGCTTCTCTATCTTCCTCTACATTGGCTCTTATCATGGCCACCTCTATTTCTTTGTGGTAGACTTCAACACTCTTAGAATCTTGTGTGAGGCTTTGTGGTTTTTGTTACAACTCTCTGTAGTAATGACTAGGAATGAACCTCCTTCTCATGATAGTCTTCAACTCTTCCCAAGTCTCTATGCATCTTTCATGATTTCTTCTTCTACCTTGGACTAGTTGATCACACCATATTATAGCATAGTCTATGAACTTTACAACCACAAGCTTCACTTTCTTCTCTTCGGAATAATTGTGGCACTCAAAAATTAATTCAACTTTTTACTCCCATTCTAAGTAAGCTTCCAGATCATTATTTTCTTGAAATGAAGGAATTTGTATCTTGATATTATAAGGCTAGAATTAACTAATTCTCTTCTTTGCCTATCATTTCTTTTTCCCACATTCTTCCTATCAACTCCTCTTTCACTTCTTTCAAATTCATAAGATGGACTTGACTCCTCCCCATCATCTTCAACTTTCTTTTCATCCTCATTCCTCTCATGATAGTTATTTTGTCTTTTATCCCTCCTCTCATGTTAGTTTCTTCTATTTCCAACTCTTTCAAGTCTCTTACCAACATAATCAAGTCTCATATGCAACCTCTCAAATAGTTGTTGCATAGTTCTCAAAGTGAACATAATCTCATTGTTTTGAGGACTATCATCTCTACTACCACCCAACAACTTTAAGAAATAAAGCCTGTAAGAAAAAAATGTTAAAAGTAGAATCCTCACCAAATGCACACTTCTCACTTGTGTTTAGAGACATTCCATTCATGCATGCACTCTAAAATTAGGCTTTTACCTTCTGATGAGCTCACACACACTTGCCTTTTTCCCTACCTCTTATCTTTTCTCTTTGAGGCTCTTTAAGAACTAAAGAGAAAAAACAAAATCATAAGATTTCACAGTGTGGAAATCTATCTCATACAACACTCCTATGATTCCAAAGGTGACATAAACCAACAAGTAAAAGAAGTAAAGAATCAACAATAGAAGTCAAGGAAAGGAAGTAACAAAGGTAAAGGAATAAGACCAACAATTTCAGACCTGGTAAAAGAAGGAAAAACTTCAAAAGATCATATAGATTGACTAAAAAATAAGACTATCTAAGCTATGGAATTAATTATGCATCCAAACAAACACATTCAAATTGAATACAATGCAAATTGACTCAAAAGAAAAAATCCAAGTTTTGGGATTTTTTATAGAAGCTTAACTTTGTAAATTCTTTTGTTTCCAATGATTCGAGAGAACATTCAATCTTTTTCTTCTCCATTTCTCCTTTCTCTTGTTCTCTCTTTATTTTTCTTTTAAATTAATTGCTCTATCTTTCTTTCTTGCTCTTTAGCACTTTTGTTTTTGTCAAACTAGCTTTCGGTCACAATAGCATATATTTTGTTGTCACATAAATTTCAACACTTGAATCATACTAATTAAGAAATCAACATCAATTTTAATCAATCACAACTGACATAAACCAATTTCCAATAGATGTACTGATGTGATCTCCCTTAGCGATGCCTATGGATCTATCCCTAATTCAACAAATTCAGCACCAAAATTGAAAGAAAAAGAAGGATATTCATGCCACACTCTAGATAGATAGAAGAAGAGTGATAAGTGATGAAGATTGATGCCACAAAGAGGAAACTCTTTGATAAGT